>JACCGJ010010336.1:0-15603 GCA_013407085.1 Atriophallophorus winterbourni
TTGGACTTGTTTGTCATAGCTATTTGAACTCACCCACGTTGGGGATCAATTTTATAGATAGAGGCGGCTCATTCGCTACTACCCCCCGCCCCGTTGTGACAGCGAGTTTAGAAAAAGGCAAGGGTATAGGGCGTGCGCGAGCGGTGGTATCCTGTTGACAACCTTCCTAATCTGCTTGCTTGAAAACACGGTTGCAATCTATTATGCATTTTAAGAGTCGAGTTATTCGCCGAGATAACATGCCGCTTACTTCAGTCATGATTATGAAGTAACGAATAAAATTTCGGTGGTAAAATCACTGTATGGAAAGATCAAGAATCAAGTTTTCATGACTTGATTCTTGATTCTTGATTCAAGATTATATGTATGCTCGTATTGCCGGCCAAGTTGTAACATCTTACATTTACGTAAGTTGAAAAGCATCTGATTTAGTTGGGATCAGTGTTACAGGGAATCCATTCCCTCTTGCAGCATCAAGCAATCTTCAATGGATCGGATAATAATGATTTAATATCAGACATACCGAATCAAACAGTCTTATTGTTAAACTCACTCTATTGGATGATGATCATCTAATGGAACCGGAATCTGCTGAATCGATCGAAAATTATGTTGAAAATCTTGTAAATAATTGAAGAAATGAACATTAGGTTTCTTTAGGACCATAAGAATCATTGAAAGAGTAAAATTTTTCAAACGGCCATTATATTATGTTCCTCACATCTTCCGGACTCATTTTGCGTAACTGGTTTTTGGCTGTTTTATCATTGGGTAAAAATAACGCGATTACATTCAATGAACAATGAAACAATTCAACTTCCGTTCGTGTCTTGCGTGAATATTCCTTGCCATAGAGTAAAGCATTTAGTACGCATGCACTGTATAGCATCCTTTTTGTCTTAACAGTCAACTTTAGAATGCTCCAAACAGGCTAAAATGAGCTGCTCTGCCTATCCGCTTAAGCTGACAATTTTCAACAGTCTTGATACAGTCCATTGACCAAGGACTTTGGTCTTTCTCATGCTGATTTTCAGCTCGAAGTATTTGCGTTCCGACAAAAAACAGTCCATTAGCGACGTGAGTTGCTCACAATGGTAAGAATGAAATCGTGGCGTACCCTCCTTTGGATAAAATCACATAGAACCAGAGGTCGTAATCTTCCGCTTTGTACGGAACATTACGAAGACCGATCACTAACTTCGTCGCTCTGTGATAAATTTTTATCGAAGAGTGTAACAATTATTCACAGTCAAGGTGCACAGACCTCTACCGCATGCACGGAGGTAGACGTTCATTATCCTTTATAACCTTTATATCCTTCCAAATGTACTTCGAGCTCACTACCTTCTATACCAATTTCCAAGAATATTATATAAATATTCTAATTTCAGAATTGTCTCATCATTTTTTTCCATTCAACACCATTAATTTATACAGTGCCCCTGTCCACAATCGATTTCACCCCACGAGACCGCCTGCAGTCTTTCGATTCGAGTCTCGGGTGCAACATCACCGGTGTTTCCCCAGAACACGTTCGCATTCGCATTCGTGTGCGCTGGGGTACAAATGCGTTCATCGTTCGACCAGAAACCGATTATCTTGCAGACTGGACCTCACTTAGTCGCATCCCACGGAGGATACTCGTCGAATGCCGAGCAGATTTTCAGTACCTCGGAGTTGTTTATGCTTCCAAAGTAGAGGATTTTATGTTGCATATTGCAGGTAAGAAATCATCACACATCGACTGATGGAAATTATAAATGTTCTAGCAATTAAGGTTATACTTGAATGCCACTGTTACACAGGGTTTGTACAACGAACCACGATGTCTAAACACAGAATCAGATAGTGAATCGTGGTCAAAGCTCACCGAACCTAATCTTACTGTCTCCAGCTGATGATGGCAAACAGCCATAAACCGGTAGTGGAGTGTAATTTAGGGGGATGTGAGCAACACATCATTCTTGCAATTATTATACAAACATCTTGGGAAAATGAGACATGCTTAACGTTTGCCTATATCTGCGAAGTGCATTCAGAACAAGCAAAGCATATGAACATATTTTTCCAAATTCAAAATTACAAACTGGTTGCCTTACCGGAAAATTGATTTAAAGGACTGTTGAACTAATGTTAGATTGCAAGCCTGAAATTTGTATGTGATCTAGTGGTTTAACAGAACAAGACTTTAGTGGCAATTACAGCAGAAACGGAACACTTGCAGCAAGAATCTTTCCGTAAATGTAGGGAGAAGCGAAAAATCTTAATACAAATCCACAATAATAATTATTCGATTTTAAATGTTAATGTACCCACTCTGGCTAGAGTTTTGAAATTTTTATATTTATCAATGTCGCAATCAAGAGTGAGAGTTTGGTTCGTGATCGCGGGAGATGAAATTGTCTGTAGAAATCTAATTAAATGCTGGCATTACGATTAGTGTGATTGTATCGTTCAGCTTATTTATCAATAAGGCTATAATTCTATCTAGCCTAGATGCTTATGAGATTTATTTGGTCGCAGGTATTGGTCAATAATGAGTTTAAAATGTTTAAACGGATGCAAGTTGATGAGGTATTGACGATTGCAACAGGATAAACAAGAAAGCAATCACCTACAAATCTAACGGGCACCTAATTTGAAGTTTGCCCAATAAAACATTGATTCTCTCGTTACTTGAGCAAACTGCTTCTAAATAATCATGACCAAAAATGCTCATTTGCATGCATTTCCATCATACACACCCAACGACCGTTTTTGTCCTGTTTCCCATTTATTTGTGCTTTGTTTTCTTACATTAAGATGCCAGTTCCGTTGTCAACTTTGACCCGAATAATAATGATTTCTGGCCTGCGCAGTCGATGACGTGTAAAGCCCTGAACACCGACCCCCGTACACGGCCATTTATGGTAGTGGTCAACTACCCGGAAGACTTCAAACCGCGAATCTTATACGAAAAAATCGATTTCCGAGAATTTATCCCAGGAGAATATGAGGTCAAGTGCTACTATTACGGTCCCTCGATGGGTAAAAGAATGCTGCGAAAGGTTTTACATGTGGCCAGTAAGTATTTGAGCAAATCTTTTGGCGCCAATTATACGCAACCAAGAGAAGAATTTGCGTGAGTCGTAATCCTTCAGTTTTTGCTGAATTCAAGCAATTGTTTACCGTAGGAGGGTAAATGACAGATTCGCAATATTACTGTTTGTCTTAGAACTATTCAATGAAATTAAAAAGTGAACTGCGTGTATGGCACAGATTTTCAATCACAAGGGCTGCAGGAATATGCCGCCAAACACAAAATATTTTCATCTTTGATGGGAATAGATTTGCTTGTAATTGTGTGAATCTTTGTTTGAGAAAGATTTCGTACGTGTTAGTCGTAACGTACAAAAGGATTAGGAACCAACGTGCTTCGTGTCCTACTTTGACTTCTGCTCGTGCAGCACAGTGAAAATGGAAGTTAGATTATTAGTAAAATTACAACTTTCTTCACACTTGTCTGATGATATCCACTTATACTTTGCTTTTGAATTTTGACATCGTTAGGAATAATTTCAAAAGGCAGGTTTAACAATCTCAGATAAAACATTCAAATAAACTTCTGTAAAGATGGACCACGGCCTGAATGTACTTTAACGATTAACAAACCATCTTTCCACCCAAGGGAAAAATTCGAACTAGCTAAGTCACCAGAACGACACTTAATTTTTCATACTACTTCAGATGCTTGCCACTATATACGTCAACTGTTTCGCATAATTGGTTTGAAATGAACGGAATTTTTCTAGACGACGTAACAATCTAGATGAGAATTAAATTACTGGAAGATCACCAGATGTTACTAAGAGCTCTGGGATTGATTGATGGTTGATTAATCGCAGACTTGCTCCAATGCGTAATGTGTAGTTATTTAATAGGCACTTAATTTTCTTCGAAAACGTGGTCCTTGTATTCGTGAGTGAATATCAATTGAGAAAATATTGGATAGAATTTCTAAAAACATCGCAAAGCGCCAACTATTTCGAATCTGATGTAATATTTTTAGTTTGACGCTCCTTCTTGCATTTACTACCGATGTCATTTACAAAGATGCTAACAATTATCTTAAATGCTTGGTCAACTTGATCACAAACTGCGCCGTGAAATGACTGAAATATTGTGCTGTTCATGTTACTGTCTAAAGGCACGACTGTCTAGATTCGGCTTGAATACTTTCCTCTCTAGAGGCAGAGTATATGCATATTACCTTTCAATGTTTATCCATCATACTACGCGATTGAGTAATAATGAAGCTTGTATTACATTTATTCTCCACTTAGTGGTTTACATAAATTCTATCGAATTTAACTTCTGGCCTATTTTCAATATAAATTGTATGCATACGGTATTTTTGTTATTTGCGTCGCAAATGCTCAATTTTAAAACTTCAGCCCTGATTACATTCACGTTTTGAACACGTTTCCAGCACCACCGACGCGTCTTTCTGTGCGACAATCAGTTGACAAACAAAAACGCCTCGTCATGTATTGTGAGGACAATGGCTATCCAAGATCCGAAATGAAAATCCAATGGAGTGTTCCCATGGGTATTTGGTGCTGTCTTCAGAGGGACAGCGAATTATATGCCACCGAATTCGCATTGGAAGGCTACTATTCGGTTAACTGTCGCGCGGAAATTCTACATCCATTGACCACTATCGTGTTGGAAACGGATTCACTGTTTTTTGTTGTTGGTCAGTAAACGTCTATGTATAGATGCTTAAACAATAGTCTATAAGTAGAAACGATTAGCAAAGTTGGAATTTGAAGCCACTGTTTATTAGGGTTCGTACAACGAACCACGGTGTTCAAGCACAGAATCACAGAGTGATTCCAGTTCAAGCGTGTGAGGCACTGATGGATGACTAATGCCAAGTGTTGCTCACATTCCCTCACTTACACACCACAACCGGTTTCCGGATATTTGCCGCCATCAGGTGGAGAAAGTAAATTTAGGTGCAGTGAAAAAGTGGTAAACAAAGTTAGACTTCAAAGAACCTGTTTATTAGAAACGATTAATTTTTGTTATCAGAGCATAAAACATAAGTTAGACTTTTGTTTTTATGTTTAGCCTAGTTTACACAATTCATCCACTCGTTCAATGATTTCATTACGACAGACGCGCTTATTTATGGATGAAATAGTTAATTATTCCACTAATGATATGTATAAATGCTTCTTCTTTTTCTTCTGCCCAAAATCTCAAAACCAGCCTTTGGGGAATAATTGATAAAATATATCGAAATTGGAAAAAATTCTCTGCAAAATGTGATTGATTAACGTTTATGTTCTAGCTACTCATTATGTACTAGCTATAATGAAATAAAGTAGGAATTTCAAGCATATAAACGTTAATAACTTTTCATTTTTCCCGAAGTGAGATAACCCAATCGTAGATGCGAAATTCTGAGATATGTGAGAGCGATTGATCTAATGACCAATTGTAAAATTGACCAATTGTAGCGTACATTTTTATCTGAAAAAATGTTTCAATGTTAGTCACTCCAAACCGAACATTGTTTCCTGATTAGACTGGAGTTTCTAATTGCCGTGGAATTTTTGAGCGCGCTTGCCATTTACGTCTTGATCAACATAGTCAGTTTGGTTGGTCAACAAATCAATTCGCATAAGCCATAGTCAGCCTACAAATACCATAGCAATGATTATTTCCTACGAATATCGATTACTTTGCAGGAGAACGGTTTCACCCCGAACGAGAATTCGCATGGTTTGAGCAAAATCAAATCACTTGTCGTTTTATTCTGCAGTCGCTCTGGGGATTTGCATGCTTAGCGCTTGTGTTCGGTACCACGCTGTCTATGTTGAACAAAAAAGAGCATCCGAAACGGTTGAGCGAAACTGAACGCAAAGTAAATGCTAATGTCCCAGTGATGCGTTATTTTTTTATCTCATGACATACTCAAATAAGAATAAAGTAGTTAAATTGTAATAAATTCACAACAACTCTTAAACTACACTGAATAAACGAATTTATATTGAAACATTTTTCATTGCGACGTATGTACTTTGTGATTTTGACTATTATATCTACGGACATATCTTCATTTTTTAAGAATGTCTGATTTTTTAAATATTTATTTCAAAATTATTTAGGGGATTTTCGTATCCAGTGAACATTACTTGACAAAAAAGCCAATTTGCATGCATTTCCATCACACACACACACCCCACGACCGGTTTCGTGCTGTTTGCACTCATCAGGATGGACTGTAGGAACAGGATCCGCATGCGCTTGAAACAGTGGAAGAATAGTATACAGGTTCGCTTGTATGCCACTGTTGGATAATGTTGGTACGATCAACCAGTTAAATCACATGAGACCACACTCATATAGACAGGGTTTGAAGCAATAACCATGAACAGAAAGCTCATTCCCAGCGCGCGCGGATCCTGATCGTACTGTCCCTACTTGAAGAGTGCAAACAGCGCGAAATCGGTTGTCGGGTGAGATGGAAATGTCTGCAAATGAGCTTTTTTCATGGTCATGAGTTCAAATCCAGTCTACATGAGTGTGGGCTCGCGATTGAACATGTTGGTCGTACCAACATTATGCGACAGTCGCATACAAGCGTAACTTGATTAATTGACGAATTTCATAATTCCGGAGTTCACTTTCAATCATGTTAGTCTTCGTACACTGTTCGGAAAATATTTTTGCGGCTGCTGTATTTAATATCACGTGATTTTATTTTTTTCTCTAATTTGCACTTTGAAATATATGTCACATGGCCATTAACTAAATTTTGCATAGATATTATGGACTTACTTCAGGTAAATCTGAACATCAGAATTAAATAGTTTTTGTTATCTTCTGACGTGTTATTGAGAAAAGCTCTGTCGTGGTTTTGTGTATCGAACGACCAGAAAGATTAAAATGTTAACCCTCTTGTAGCAGTAGTAAATGTCAAGTTTTAAAAGAAATTCGTTTGACTTTTCCCAAAAACGTCAACCACCAAAATTTTTAAAATAAAAGTCTAATATTCAATGTGTTTTTTTGAACCAGAACGTTCGAAAACTGTTAAATCCAATAAAGTTATTTAGCTGCTTTTTTCGCGTGGTGTTCATAATAAATGATCGTGTTTTAAATAGTCTATTTCAACTTTTAGCTGAAGAAAATAGATATAATTGAGGATTAAACAGAATTACAAGCTTAACCAACATTTATCCGTAGCAGCGTCGCGTAATATTGTAAAGATTTCCACCCTGATTAGTTTGTTAACCGCATGTGTTCCAGCCTCTGTGATTTTGTTAGCCCCAGGTGCATGTGTTCTTGATCATAAGCCCCAATACATCTGAAAGGTGAAAGTCCACACATGTTTGGCTAATGCTGAATATTAATTACAACCAAATATGCCTAATCATCTTGTAGACGTTCAAAATGTGCTTCACAAGCATAGTATGGATTTCCTTGACTGGCTGTCTTATGTATGTTGTTGGCCTCATTCGGTCGATGTCGATCATGGGTGTACATCACAATCGCATGAATTTTCGTATTCCACGGATTTTCGAATGACTAAACAGTCTTATTCGGGAGGAAATATCTCTCCCGCAGCGCTTGCAACGATAGACATTACTCGGTCGTAGGGCATCAGTTGCACGCCGGCGGCGTGATCTGCGTTCAGCAGCCGAGAGCGGTATCTGCTCCTCCCCAGCTTGCAGACGACGCTTGATACAATGCCAACAATGTGAGAGGTCAAAGGCAAGTTCTACCAAACTCGCCGGGTCAATGCCAAGAGCTTTCATATCTCTTTTGCAAACGTCCTTGTACCGCAAGTGTGGTCTGCCCAATGGTCGACTTCCTGATTGCAACGCACCATAGAGTAGATCTTTCGGAATATGACATTTTCCCATTCTGTGGACGTTGCCAAGCCACCGCAGGTGGCGCTGTAGTAGTATGGTGAACATGCTCTGTAGACCAGCTTTTGAAAGCATTTCAGCATTCGTCAATTTGTCAATCCACGTTATGTTCAAGATGCGACGGATGCTTCGTAGATGGAAAGCATTCAGCTTCCGGTGCAGGCACCAAATGACTGCTGCTCTGATAATTCGATTATCAACATTGATGATTTGAGGCGATACAATCATTTGACCAAATATTTTGGTCTTGCTCATGCTCATTGTTAGCCCAAAGTGTGTGCATGCCGACGAACAACCGTTCAGTAGAGACTGGAGGTGCTCTTGGGAGTGAGCAATAAAGGCTGCATCGTCGGCAAACAGCAGGTCACGGATTAGCACATTCCGTGCCTTGGTTTGTGCTCTCAACCGGTTCAGGTTGAAAAGCTTGCCATCACTTCGCGTGCGTAGGTAAATGCCTTCTGTTCTCATCCTAAAAGCGTGCTTCAGAAGCAGAGCAAAAAAGGCTGGAAAGCAAGGGAGCAAGAAAATACCCTCATTTGACGCCTCGGCGAATTTCAAAGGCTTCTGAACTGAATGCGTTAAAATGGACTGAGCCCTTCATGCCTGAGTAAAACGAAATAACGAGCTTTAGCAGTCTTGAAGGGCAGCCTATCAAATCAAGCATTTTGAAAAGACCCACCCTGCTGACGTGGTCGAATGCCTTCGTTAAATCGATAAAGACATCGTATAATGGCATACGCTGTTCCCAAAACCCTTTTCTTGTATTTGTCTCAGGAAGAAGATCATGTCATCGGTTGATCTTCCCCTGCGGAAGCCACATTAAGATTCGGAGTAAATTCTATCAGCTAAAACTTGTAGCCGGATCTGTAAGACTTTAGCAAACAATTTGCCTACAACATTCAGAAGGGAGACTCCTCTGTAATTGTTGCAGTCGCCTCTATCACCCTTATTCTTAAATAGCGTGATTATCTTTGTTTCTCGCATCTCTTGTTGGACACACTCCTCCTGCCAGCACTGAAGAAACAAATGGTGAAGGGGCTGTATTAATGCTGTTCGACAGCATTTGGTGAGATCAGGTGGAAATCCGTCGTAACCACGGGCCTTCCCATACACTAAGCGGTCGATTGCCCTATTTATTTCATCAAGAATGGGGAGTATCTAGATGTTCAATGGTTGGCAACCGCTCAACATTTTCAAGTGCACACGGTAAAACCGTACTGTCCCTGGAGTAGAGAGAGGAGAAGTGCTATACTCATCTTTCCATCTCTTGAGTTCAGTCGGCAATTGGGTTGCCATATACAGACTTAATGACTACATCATACATACCGTGAAAATTTCCAGTATCCGCAGCGTTTTGGATATTGCGTTTAATTCCACTCAAATAGTCATTTTCACATCGTCTTGCAGTCTGTTGGACCTTATTTCTAGCTGCTCTTAGAATTCGTAAGTTTTCATCTGTTGGCATACCTCAAGAATGTTGACCGTTTCTCATCCAACACAGCAGTCATCTCAGAAGCGTTTGTTTTGAACCGGTCGCACCAACTCTGACACACTCTTTCCTTTCAACACGATTAATAAATCTATCTAAAGGTGACTTATCCTTGAGATTTTTCAGTGGAAATCACGAAGGCTGCTAGACATACAGTCAACAAGGTAGATTGGGTAGATCTCTCTCCCATATGGCTCTCGTCACTGGAACAGACAAAAATAATTTAAGATAAATTTATGTTTATATTTAATTATATTATTAATACTATTTAACTTGAGGCGCATTTTTCGTACACATGTGAATCACAATGCCAACTAACTTTGATTGAGTTCACGCTGCGCTGGGTAAATTGATTGAGTGATCTGGCCTTTGGCTACGTGACTTAACACTCCATAGGATTTCATTAGACTGTTTAGTGATAAACCAGTTAGAGGTGGTTGATTGACTGCAATTTAATTACGTTCCTCGTTCTAACTATCGCCCTAGGCTTGGCAAATCTTCAGTGTCAATGGTGAAACTTTACCCGAAAAATGCTATAACTGATTACTTTCAAATTTCATTTTCATCACAATATGCATATACACTTTTCAATCGATTTTATGTTTTCTTCACAAGCGCTGCCGTGAATGGCTTATACTTCCGCGACACCAACTACCTGCTCATACATTACGCGTTCTTTTCCGATTAATATTTGCGTTCCATCACGTATCTCATATTATGGGTCATCTGTTACGGCAAGCCCGAAGAAATAAAGAATTCTTCGTACTACAAGGCTTTGATTGGACTCTCGAGGAAAAATTCCTAAAACGTCGACCGGTCGGTTATTGGTCAGATGGAGTTGGTCAGCTTCGATCCCAATTCGCTATTGGCCAAATCAAAAATGGTGAATACGTTCCGGGCAGATCAGATTTCTTTGGTACACTATCAGGAGACGATGATATAAATGAGACGAGCGATGACAATCAAATAGATCTAAAAGTTACATATCCGACCTTGAAAGAGAAAAAAAGGAAGGCGCCTTTGAAACGCAAAAAACGTGTCCGCATTGTGGACAAACAAGTCCGGATAGGCAGGAAGAGACGAATTCGAACAAGTGAAGAACGTTTGATAAAACGTACAGTGCAATTATTATTGTCATTCTGGAAAAACAAAGAACGGCGTTGATACTGCTAATTGATTGCCTTTTCAATGTATTTAAACAAATTCTACATGGTATTTTGTGAGGATCACTCCTCGTTCTGATTTGCATTACAGGATGTGGGCGTGAACGTTTTGGTAGACTATGGGTTTCTCCGACTTTTGCTGAAGTTTTGGTTTACAAATTATGATTGGACCGTTAGTACTCGCAGGATGCTCAATTTTGTGAAGGAAAATCAACTTTCTTTCACTGACATGCGAAATTAATTGCAGGTTGGGCTGATTGTTCTCTGCTATGCTACTTTAATTCATTCATCTTTATCACGAAATATCAGGTATCCAAATGTAAGTTCATTATTAGCATTATCAATAAAAACAAAAATTTATAATGGTCATGGATGGTTCGAGGCGACGCAACCATTACACAATCGGGCTTTCATAACAAAATAAATTAGCAAATTATATACGCCTTCAAGTTTATTACATGCTCCAGCTCGACTGAGACAAAAGCACATCTGAAAGATGGAAAGAGAAGGCTATGGTGAGCAACATCTGCAGCATAGTTTCCTTTGGACATGCATTGTCATATTTCCAAAACATTTCCTGATAACCTCATCCATCTGGAAGGCCTTTAATTTAAATCATACACATTCTAAAAAGCTGACTACAAGACTGAGAATGAATACATTTTACGACGTATATTTAACTGTAAATAACCGGATGCATAGAAATATATTTGCAAAAGCGATGAAATTGACCCTACGGGTTGGGGAGAACTTGCTTTTGAGCCATCATTTTAGATGTACTGTGTAGATCATGATCTAAAAGCACACACTACAATCGGCTGTTGATCGTAGATCAGGCTGTCAGTGTGCAATTGGCATCGATCAACCGAGTATTGCCAATCCATGTAAACACTGTGGGGGAGATTGTTCCTCCCGAATCGGTCTGTTTAATCATTCGAAACGCTTAGTCTGGATCTTAAAATTTCGCATTCATTTGAGTGCCTTTATAACCAGTTGAGATATACTGGTTGGTGCTCTTCAGATAAAATGAGAGCTACTCATACCATATAGGTCTTTGAATAGAGGTTTTAACGGTCTCAATCCAACCCTAAGTAATACCAGTCAGGTATTTCACCCAAAGGTTTCAACTCAAATAGTTGATTTCAAGGCATTGGCGATGTAGGTATACGTTACCGTTCTCCAGATTGTATCGGCCGTCGTCCAAGATAAATAGAGTCTCCTTACCTGTTGCATACAGCAGGAATGGTCAGTAAAAACGTGTTACCACTGGCCATACTGCTCAGATAGTTTCTGACCCTTCCCGTTACTTTTTCAGCAGTTCTTCCCCTTCTAATCTTAGCCATAGATAGCTCACAGCTAACTATCATTTACCATCCACCTCTGGTCACACCAGACCCCTAAATTTCAGACCCCTGATGATACTTTCTAACTATTATCACTGCTTGTATGATCCTTCGGTAATTCCGGAATAGTCACTCCACACCTTTCAACTCACTACATTTTGCGCTTCTCCGGTGATTCCTTAGCTCTAATAACAGGACAACCAAATTTTTATGCTGCTTTTAGTTCACGTGCGGAATCCTCGCTAATGAATCGGATTCGATGTAATAGCAGGATGTGAGTAGTTGGACCAGCTACGAATATTAGATTCCAATAAAAAAACTTTAAAAATAAAGATTTTTTATTACAGAAACGTCTGCCTCGACTAGCATCAACTCAGAAGGAGAGAAGTACGCTTCCTTTTGAGACTTGCCCTCTTATATGCAACAGTATAAACAATTAGGTGGTATGTTTGGTCTTGCAGGCCTGGGCACTGATATTGGCGAATGGCTACTAAAATTCTGTCCACAATCTCGATTATTCAGCAGCATTGAGTATTGTGGTGGAGAGAGATATTCTACAAATATTCCGAAAGTTCGTGATTAGCAACCGTGGCTAATGCACTTCCCATTTTTACGTTATGTTCAAGGTGGTTACTTGCACATTGAATCACTCAGTGAGCGCATTTATATCTGTAGTCATAGAATGCTTTACGTCATTTTAGTTACATGTCGCGTGAGAGAGATGTGAACTTCCTCGTCATGTTAACGAGCAATCGAACGTTTAACTGTCAGGGGATTTGATGACGGACATGTTGCTACACGAAGTTCTGGAATCTGAATGAACTTGATGCATAATCGCTTAAAGGCATATAATACAAATCATTTCCACTTTGATAATTCTCTTTGTCAACCTATGATACGTTGACCATCAGGATTTAATTACTTTTTTATACATTTAAAATCTATCTGGGTACTAATTTAGCCCCATGACGTATTTTCAGCGGGAAAAATGAGATTTATTCATTTGACTTTATGAAATAACTGCCACAGAATACGAATGTAAACGTTATTTGCTCGACCTGCGTGTCCAGGCTGATTTACTTTAAGCGGTATTAGTCCGTAACCGAAGCATACGACAAGAATCAATGTCATTTATTAGGAATAGCAAAAGATGAACGACTCAGCGTGGTTTCATTATGTTCATTGTTTTTCATCGGCGATGCCTGACTACTTCGTTTGCAGTTCTCATCAAAAATTATAATAATCTTTTAAAGTATATCTCGTTGCAAAACTGTTCATGCTCTCATTTATCTTGGTTGTTGAGCTAGCTTAAACGGAAAGTTTCTTTTACGTAACGAAGCGCAAACTGCAAAGGATAAGGGTATCAGATGGGTTGAATGACCGCAACGGATGTTGCTGGTTCCTTCTCGTCTGATCTGGCATATAAAGCTACTCAAATGTGCTAGTCTGGAAAAACATTTTTGAATGCTGAACCGCAATAGGTCCAACGGTGGACGGTAGTTCAGACCGTAAGGCGTGGGACTACAATGGTGATAGTTCGGGGTTTGAGTAACACCCGAGACAGAGAATATGCGAGACTGATGAGCTCAAATAAGAGCAAAAATCGAATCCAGTGCTTTCATTAAGAACCACAGTGATCAATTTTGTGAATATCGCTAAGGACTTGGTACTGATAAGTAGTCACAAGCATAAAAGCATGAACTCTTCAAAACACTAAAGTAAATCGTGTTTGTTGATCGAGGGAAAAGAGCAACATCCCAGTTGACCACAGTGTCTCTTGGAAATCTTCGAATATTGTTCTACCTCCCCCTAAAGTTTTCGTAGTCTAGACCGCGATTATATGACGCCCGATGATGGCTGATAATTTTTTTTAAAATCTTGACATGCACTGACGATAAGGATAATGTGATGAGATGATGAAGATGATTATCTTTGTGAAAATCAAAATCAGAATCATTGAATGGGCTTCGAAAGTTTTAATGGCATGGTTTTTGCATTTGTTGTTGAAAGAGAATGTTTCAACTTGTTCATATTCCCACGTTCGATTTGAAAGTAATACTCCGCATCCAATCTGAGCGATCGCATTCGATAAGCACGGAATGTTGATATCGAATTGTGCTGTATTGTCTGCTAAAATATCCAAGATGACTGTCTCGAGATGTTGGGCACCACCAGTATCTGGCAATCACAATCTTGTTTAGAACTGGCATCTTTCACTTTCGAGTTCAAATTTTTTGTCTGTCGACTTTGTTAATTTTGTTTAGACCGGAACGGCATTTTACAGTTTATCAATAATGCAACCTATGCGATCAATGTTTTACTTGGTTTATTGACCAGATTTTTAGATCTCGATATTATTGTGCAAACAGATTATTCTTGCGAACTTTGACGAATAAGCAGTATGCCACGTTTACGATTGCGGAACGAATCTATGTTTAGGTCATTATACGATACAAGAATACTTGTTGAAGAAGTTATTAATGAAGAACTAAGTAGAATACTATAAAGATCAATGAATGTACAGCCTCTAAAAGAATTCTAGGCACAAGTATTAGAAAACTTTATGTTACTTTTATACACAGACGTTGTATATCACACACACACACGTAAAAATAAATATCGACATAAATGCTTAACTTTTGTGTGATTGCAAACTTTCACAACATTCGACCAATGGTACATGCGAACCCAAATCTGCTGAATGCTGTCGAACGAGTATCAAATGTTGGTGACGAAATTCATTATCAGAAATATGCGCAATTCTGGAGTTATTTTAATCGTCCTATAATCACACACCACTCTTGTCATTTTGCTTATTACTTAACGATCAATAACTTTGCATGTGATGAGACTCACAAAGATTTATTGTGGTTATTGTTTTATTCATTTTTCCATAGTGCTCAATGAATCTCAAACACCTCAAAATAGATTTACGCAATATATTTTACGTTGATATTCCACCTGATATTTAATCAGTACAAAGCATAGCACTTATACTGTTTGATATTTTCAGCCTATTTTTATAGAGCATATTACAAGAAGAGATCGGGCCTGGCGAGTTGACGATAGTTACTGTATAAACGCGTCTGTATTATTACAAACTAGTGTTGTATGCTCCATTTTAAACATTCTACCCATGTGTACTTCAGCAGTACCTTCGTATGTAATAAAAACAAAAATATTGAATTATCCATTATTAAATGGAATTCATACTGAAACTCTAAAACTGACACAAGTTATAACAAGTTGAGTTCGTATGTGTGTGTGATTGATGTGCATGCAAATAAGCATCTTTGTTACAAGTTACATTTGTATTACAGTTAGTAATGAGATAGCCATCTCTATTATAGATAACAAGGATTCCCTATTGTGGGTTACTCAATTATGCACCGTGGTTGAATGTTTCCAATGAAGCGTAACAGCTAAAATTGGAATTGTCGAATCTCACCTCGAAATAGACCGCGTATTGTGTTTGATAATTAAGCAGTATGGTGGTTTTGTTAAAATTTATATTTGTATATGTTAATGCTTGGAACGCAAAGAAAATATTATTATTTCCTAAAAATATATAATGATATGAGGCAGTTAAAAAACATAGGGTTACCTCACACTTGCAATAAAAATCCCATATATATAGAGAGATCAAAATAAATTACCATTTTTTATGATTCAAGAATTAAGGATTTATG
>JACCGJ010010337.1:0-22633 GCA_013407085.1 Atriophallophorus winterbourni
CAAAGCGGGTGCAGCGTTTGCTAACCTTCGCCATCTGTGGCGTCGACGCGATGTTTCACTCCATACTAAAGGCTGAGTGTACAACGCAGTGTTGCGTGCTACACTCCTATATGGCTGCGAAACCTGGTCTATCCGAGCGGAAGATGTCCGTCGGCTTTCTGTTTTTGATACCCGTTGCCTGCGTAGAATTGCTCGCATTCGGTGGCAGCATCGGGTTACAAATATAGATGTCTGCAAGCGGGTGTTAGGACCAGGTGGCCACGGACTGAGAGAAATGCTGATGCTTGCTCGCTTGCGATGGTTTGGGACATGTATTAAGAATGCCTCTCACCGTTTACTCGTACCGCGCCTTAATTTCGCAAGCCTGACAGATGCTGGGAGAAAAGATCGGGTGGCCAGTCCATGACGTGGCGCGTTGGGATGAAGAAACTCACCGTAGCGCTAGGCTCAGTTGGGCGTATTCGTTTGCCTGGGTGGGTCCAAAAGCTCCACCTAATAGTTGGCTGGAAACCTTACGCGATATGGCTACAAACCGAAGTCAGTGGCGCCAGTGTATTTTATTATGTGTGTCATAATTTTTTTTATTCGGTATCATTTTACATAAAAAAAACAAAAACAAAACAAAAAAAACCCAAAAAAATCGCATGCAGTGAAACTACAAAAACAAGCTGCTTTTTTGTGCATTTGCTTTTGCGTATTCTGCTTGCCTGCTTTCCCTTTTCCACGCGCTTGCTTATCTGCTTTTCCTGCTTCATATTGCTTGTCACTTTGTCTGGCTCCAGACTTGTGCTTCATGATGATGATTCACTGAAAATGTTAGAAAAATAACGTGACGTACCGATTTCTTGGACGAGTCTTCGCTAGCATGCTTCAATTGTGATTTCGCGCGATCTAAATCTAACCGACAGTTTTCCAATTTGTCACGACTTGCCTGAAGGGGACAGCGAAAACGAATTGTAGATTATCACTTGAAGTTAAGCACCACTGATCAGAGGTAAAACAGATTATTATATTTCCTATGCACATAAATATTGGCGAAACAAACCATGGCGACGGTTAAATATGGCAAAACCAACAGGTGCGATGACAGCTGACACGAAAAAAGTGTTCAGCCATAATAAAACAAAGTATTCCAGAGGAGATCTTCTATGACGTTGTCATTACAGTAGCCTATCTTGCGTACAGTCTATGACCGTGTTCAATTTGCGTGGATCAAGCTTGTGATTTCATGCATGCTGTCATTGCAACGCGTCGTAACTATGATATGGTATGAAAGCACAAGCCTGATGCAGGCAAAGTGCTGCACAGTTCGAGACTGCACGTGGGCTACGATACTGTCAGGTTGCCCAGGCCTAGACAGATATGAGAAACAAAATATAAATTGAAATACGAGTGAGACTACAGCGTATTTCAGCATGCAGCTCACTAATTGTGGCGAATCAATTTAGCACGGTGTTAGCCGCGCAGCACAAAGTACTGCACGATTGCGCATCCGTCATGTAGAGTACATGAGGTACACAGGTGAACATTGAAAATCAAGAGAACTCATATGATCTCGCAACACACGAGCAGATGGCACAAAAAGACCGACAGCAACAAGCACAAGCCAACAAGAAATCAAGGTACAGAAGAATGATATGAGAACGATACGAATAACAATGAATCCAGAGGCAATAACGGACGAAGATCTCCTATGTATGTATGTATCATGTTTGAAAGCACTAGTCTGGTCCAGTTAGGGACTGTACGTGGGCTGAGATACTTTCAGATTGCCCAGGGATATACATGAGGCCTATATATGATATAGAAAATAAAAATGAAAATTGTAGTGAGACTCCAGCGTATATCAGCATGCAGCTCACTACCGGGGGCCAATCAATTTAACACGGTATTAGCCACACAGCGTCGCAACTACTTACAACTAAGCACACGCATGGATTTCCAGAAAGCACTGCGCGTTCCGGTAGACAGCAGATGGACTGAGCCATTGCCAGTTTATTCGCAAACAGCACATTATAAATCAAAAAGCAATCACCACAACTGGAATACATTATAAGATCAGCTACGGCTCGTTATCCGTGAAATCATAATCAGATTTCTTCGTTGACCTACTGAACACACCCAGGAATTGCAAATCACATAAAAATTTAATCAAACCGTCATAAACAGTTCCACAGGAAACAGCAAAATCGGCAATCCAAAAGTGCAACCAAATCAGCATTCCACCAAGTTCGGCGAGGTACATTGCACGCGGACAGGACAGGACACGTACACGTGAACAAGATCAATAATGGAGCACCTGCTTATCGATTACAAAGCGTTGCATACTTTTGCTCACAAACAATTGAAACACATCGATTGATTTACTTGATCGAAAAACTCAGGGCATACAACAAAAAGAACAAAGTAAGAAATGGTGAAGTTGTTTTCGAACGGGTTCACAGAGCACGTTCACCCTACTACGCCAACACAGTTTACGATGGTTGGGCGTATTTCAAAAGATCTATTTTAAGGTGAGTTGAAATCAGGAAGTCTAGCATCATTTCTCACCATTTAATCAATTAAGTTTGTATAAAACGTTGTTTCGTATTTTGCTGGAAGTGTATCTTCAACGTTCACCAGCTTATTTGATGCGTACAGTTGGCGCGTGGGTAGTATGGTTTGCAAGAAAAGGTAGCATTATAGCAGTCATCTCCGAAATGTGACAGACGTAGAAGTTTTCGACATTTTTATGAGTTTGTGAAATACTTGGCGTGACCAGGTAACCATTGTGTTGAATTACTTTCAGTCATTTGCCAGTTTAGTAACCTTTTTGTGACTGCGTACGTTCGATTTGGTTTTAATGAAGTTTCGTGTTATGCCAATGCCCTAAAGTTGGCACGTCTGGCAAACGTGGCACAAGTCATGTTCCAGTGTGACTAGTTCCAGTCCAACTCTCGGACCAGTACACATCAAACAGCAAATTAGCGAACACCGGAAAATTGCCGAAAAGAATGCATCTTCCACCCACGGGTTGGATATCCCATAACGCAGTGAAGACTTTCAAGGTTTCCCAACGTAAATGTACGTACAATGATTAAAAGCACAATCACGCCAATCAGTCAAGTCATGTAAATGCTACATAGACTAACAAAGCAGTTCAAATAGGCGTAGAAAATCCATCTACGAGGAGCCGCGCATAGCTGCCTGACATATGCAGCGCGTGAGATTTAGAAGAACTCATTTCCACAACAATCTAGGTCATGAAAACTATGAAAACCTTCTAACATACTGAATTGTGTTAGCATTATAGCTCAAATCGATTTAGTTTAGATGCACCAGTGGCCGGTCTGATCGATGTGCATGTAAAAGTATTGAAAAACAGCTGGTAGAACACCATGATAGTTCAAACCGACTTTATTTCACACTAGTATCGGTTCAGTCGATGTGCTTGTGTTGTATTCAAAAATGGTTGGCCGAACAACTAAAAGAAGCACCAGAAAAGTCATGTCATTGTAACCGGCGTCGTATTAAATCGGATCAAACAACCCATAGTACCAGACTGGAGTAAGTGAAACTGCCGTAGAGTCGAATCGCACATGAGGTGAGATACCGTCAGGTTAACAAACCTTAGACAGTCATACAAAGGGGATCATGACAGTGGTATGGTATGGTATGAAAGCACAAGCCCGATCCAGGCAAAGTGCCGCACAGTCAGAGACTGCACGTGGGCTAATATACTGTCAGGTTGCCCAGGCCTAGACAGATATAAGAGAGAAAATAGAATAGAAATAGTAGTGAGACTCCAGCGTGTTTCAGCATGCAGCTCACTACGGATGGCCAATCAATTTAGCACGGTGTTAGCCGCACAGCACAGAAGTACTGTATGATTGGACACCCGTGTCTAGAGCTGAACAACGTGATAGTATCTTAATCTACGCGTAGTCTATGACTATGTGGCACTTTGCCTGGATCGGACTTGTGATTTCATACATAAATACACCTAGATAATGTGCAATGTACGTAGGTTCACCTGTTTCTCAAAGATGGGCGCGACACCAGCTGGTTTCAAACCCCATCTGGAACCTTTGGATGAGATGCATAATCGTTCGACCATCAAACAATAGTCTTTTTGGTATGTGAAGATTTGAGTGATCACAGACTGTTATCTAACGCATCAACAACCATGAAAAGTAAACTATTTTCATGAAAGTGGATAACGTTGTACGACCACTGAGACGCATATAGCGTATTAACGGAATGTGTTATATTATAACTGTAGATAAATCATTTTGTATACTAGTGTATTTGGAAAGAATTCAACGATACTCTTGCAGGAAAAATGAAAGAATCTTTTCGTGAAATTAAATCCGGATAAATGTTGATTGTACTAGATACACTTTGAAGCTTGTTTCCGTCTGTTTGGTGTCAGCAGGTGGAGACGGTAAGTTGAGATTCAGCGAGCCTTATTTCAGTTGATAAGTGGTACGCTAAACCATAGTTTGGCTTGTATAGCTGTCTATTAAACAAAGAAGTGGTTCCTACGTACACAACTTGCTATACCGTTGATGATTTGTTGTACACTCAAACTTATACGATCCTTCAAGGTCATATCGGAATTGAGTGACTTCCTCGCTAATTCTGAAACGCTTGTGTTGCCCACGTTTGGGAACAAGGAGCTTACGTCAAAACCGACCATCATCTCATCCTCCTAGATTGTTAAGGTACTTAATCGACCAACAAAATCTAAAAGATAAAACTCGGATGTTTATATTGGGCAAACGTCTAGCATTGCTCTCTTTCTCACAAAGCATGGTAACCGAATTTCAACTTTGTACCAACCTTTAAAGCTTATTTATCCTGTCACATAACAAAATCCTATTGAATAACAATTATAAAAAGACTGTTTGATAAAAGGAAATATATATTTAGAGATTTATTTAACAAAATTTGTCAGTTTTCTCAGTTTTGTTTTACTTTCGAATTGATATTCCGATGTAGCCAGTGACCCGAAATGTGAATACCTGTAAAACAGATCTGGTTATCTTTCGTGAGTGTTACGAAATAACACTAAAAAAAATACTCACGTTATCACTGAGTGGTTTCACTGTTGCATGGATAGTTGCGATTGATAATTTTCACCGTTATCGGTTCTCCTCTCGATTGGTTCGTTGCGGATTGCGATGGCGTATGGCGGAAAGAATGAGATAAAAAGTTTAATTAAGTGGCTACCAGTTTCAGAGTCCCCGCGTTCAAGCGAGCGTGTTGGTGATGTTAACTGGTGAACACTATAGCCCGACACACTATGACCCAACCTTTTCACTCCGAATGAAATGCATTAACTTAAGGCCACAATTTCTTATAAAAACGTTGTATCATCTTCAAACAAAAATATAAACACTCTTCATGTGTTTTGACTGCGTGATCCATGCTAAGTTGATTAGGTTTGCGGGTTTGCATCAGCGGTTTGAATAGATTGGATCACATTTTCGTGGTTATAATGCCAGCCCATTGACTGGTACAAAACAAAACACGTCATCATGATAACGAAAAAATATTTCGAACTTACACGTGGATAGTGATCACGAATCACATTTTCGAACGATTCCAGAAACGCAGACAACGAGTTCGAATCCCATCGCTAATTACTGGACACTAAAACTCATCATAAATAGATTAGATCATAGTTAACTGTGTAAAATTATATTAAAAATTCATTCAAATTTTTGCATGCAATCGAAGCACCACTTATCAGTCACAAATGGGGGGTAATTAAACAGTGGAGATGATACCACTGGTTACAATAAGGGCATTACTCCCATTCTATTGTTCTTCCAGCAAATTCCGGTGGTTCATCAGAACCACACTGACCACATACTTGATCGTGGCCTAATAACTCATCCAGATCTACTGGAGGTAGTCGAGAGGTGGATGGGATTGGGTTGTGAGAAGAAGCTGCCCGTCCACGATCGTTGATCCGGCCATCGTGAACGCCTAATACCCGAACAACGTTGCCTTCCACAGCGAGAATCGTTGCTTCTTCGTCGTAACTGGCTACCGGAGACGATATCTGACTGTTGACGTCGCTGGGCTCTATATTCAATAATGTTTCCACTGGAAGAGTGTCATAACGTAGGGACTCGAGTGGCATAGTGTCAAGGTCTAATGTTAAATTGTACGGAGGCATTGGACAAGGACCAGTCGTATTTAAGAAGTTATTGAAACAACGCAGGAACAGATTGACGTATGGTGGCTCTAATTTGCGGCGCAAAAGATTTAATAATTCTTGTGCGTAAGATTGACCCGATGAGAACACGCGATTAGTTCGCCTGAGAACGTTTGCAGAAGAAAATTCTACTCGCATTACGTCATTAGTAATCTTTAACCAGCGCTTGGAAAGCGGGAGTGACGACACATCAAAGTTTTTCAATATTGCCGCAGCAAGCACGTGCCTACATGGCAAACATTGATCAACGAAAAATGTACATGTGCACTTCCAGTTTAAGCAGCACACCTCCCAAACCCGCGAGTCCCTAACAAGAACCATAATTTCCGTTGAGCCTACTATAGTAACTGTGGAAGCAGTTACGTTTGCGGATATGAGGTCTACGGCGTATGGCATAAGAAGATCGCACAGGGAATCTAATTCCGAGTGGTTGGGGACGCGGACCCGCCTCATGCTATTCGAATAAATTTCGCGTTGTCGGTGCCAGATAAGATACCCAACTCCGATTTGGGATATCCGAATGGCCTCCCATATAGCGATCCTACCACTAAGGCGATTCATTTTTACACATTTGTGCATCGCCTCTACCATGTTCGTGTCCCCAATACCGTAAGTAGCTACCTTAGGACGGCGAGCATTTGCCCACTTACGGGAGCTGCCACAGTATTGCCCTTTGAAGTATGAAAAGAACACGGGATCCGCTCTTTGCACATTGATTAACGCAAAGGCGTATCGCCATAAAATCCTGGTACTAATTGCTACGTACACCCATTTAAGAGCTTCCCTCTGGGGGTTACGACGAGTGACATTCCGAATAATGTGCACTCGGCAAAGCAAATGTGAAGCGTTGGGAAAAACGTCTTCAACTGCATTCGCTATCGCAGGGGCTCCATCGGACATAATAGTACGAACGGCGTCCCTATCACCGACGAATTCAACAAAGGTAAGTAGGAACGTCCTAATATCCTCTGCTGTCTCCCGCCACAGAAAACCTATTGCTACAGGAAGACTCTTCCGGCAGCCATCTACGATCATCAATTGATAAAGAAAGTATTTCTCACGATTGGTACGGAAGGTACCATCGATGAGAATAAAATCGGAAAAACGATTAAACAAACTTAGCATCTCCTTTGTGCAGAACACGAAATGCGTCATCCTGTCGGTTTCGTCCAGCAATACCCTTGCCTTTCCATCGACGTTCAGTTCAGCTTCCATGCGACGAATATAGGCTATGAAAAATGGATTATTATAAGTATATTCACTAATTAAAATTTCATTTAAATTTCATTTCAAAAACTATTACCGGGATTGTTTCGTCCTGCCAGAACTCGACGACGCATATTCACAACATCGCAGCCATTAAGATTCTTCTGGAACCGAGCATTCACATAATACCGAATAATGTATGACGGGGTTCCGCTTTCAAGCAACGGCTGAATGGCATGCAGTTCCGAAGGAGTGAGTCGTCTGTTTCGGGAGTGCCACGATCCGGCTTCACCAGTTAGTAATTCATGGTTATGGACCATGTTACTAGTAGTAGTCCGAAATTGCACGCCATGGCGACCAATGTTGAAAAAAGCTTCGCAATTGGTTGCGGTGGAAGTTCGACGACGAATTCCAAGTGTAGGCCTCTGTACGGATCCTTTTCGTTGACACTCATATTTCATGAATGTCAGCTCGCCCGCTGAATTTCTTTTCGAAGATCGTTTGGAATAGTGGGTCCCGGAAACTCGAGTGAATTCTGCCAGCATGTGGTTCAATTCCTCGAGACTTTCGAACAACCGGTTACCAATAGTATGCTGAAAAAGCTCAGAGATATCGTTAGCGCTCATTATTACCAAAGTGATCCCTGATCACTTGCGAGGAGTTTTATTTGACCCAGAATGAATAATTTTAGCCAATCAAATAACCGACCAATCGGATGTCAGAACGTTTTTGAGAATAATTTTAGCCAATCAAATAATCAACCAATCAGAGGTCACAACGTTTGTGACAATAATGTTACGCCTCAAAGATGGGCGCGACACCAGCTGGTTTCAAACCCCATCTGGAACCTTTGGATGAGATGCATAATCGTTCGACCATCAAACAATAGTCTTTTTGGTATGTGAAGATTTGAGTGATCACAGACTGTTATCTAACGCATCAACAAACCAACACCAACATAGAAAACATAGAGTCTCACAGGCGGAATTGAACACTCGGACTTACCAAAGCAGGCCTAGAAATTTCCTGTATATATTTTCGAAGCCATTGCACATAAGTATCTTCCACATTTTGTTCGAAGGCGCGAAGGGTTTTTCCTAGCGAAGACTGACACTGTCCGGCTTTTGTAAGAGCGGCGCCTTAAAAAAACCATGCTCAAAGGTCACCGTGAAGTTTAATCGAGTTTCTTGAGTATGTGAGAATGATGTTACAAGAAAATATATAAAAGCAGATATGGGCGCCGCGAGTGTGTAGTGGATATTATTATCATGATACGATACGATACACAATACCTATGCAGTGCTGTCACTGATTATCATGATTATGACCATAATTATGGGAAGGGTTAGAGAACAATGCTGCCGAAACATCGGTGATAAATAGGTATTTTAATGGAAAGTGACATAAGAAGATACTGCAAAATCGCTACTGGACATGGTTTGGAGACATCCTCAAGTGTAACTAGCCACTACGATTATGGATCACGGGGACTCCAGCCCAGAGTTAGAAAAGTTACTAGTTAGGGTTTTTTCTGCCTATGCCACGTGACAGTTTGGCCACCAAACGCCAATCGGGATGCGGCGTTGCAAAGAATCTGTTCAGAATCCCGCACCCGCAAACGTAACCCAACCGGTGTATTCGGTGCAGATTAATCTCGTTTTCTATATCAACATTACTAACGAATATCATTATCACTCATAGCATCCTTGCGTATATGATGGTAACAGCTAAATCACGAAATGACACGGAAATAGCGTTTCTTTAACAACAACAATAATAATATTATTAATACAGCACGAACTGTCGCTTTGTAGATTCTACCCTTAAGTAATAAGGACAAGTAGTATGTATGAAAGAACAAGCCTGATCCAGGCAGTGCCGCACAGGTTGCCCAGGCTTAGACAGATATTGGACAAGTAGTAGTATACAAAGAGCTCTAGATTAGGGGTAATTACTAACAATTAATAAAGCGAAGCGCGACCTATTGAAATCGCATGCATACGCATTCGAATAGAGGTAACGGAATAATTCTAGCTAAGTTTCATTAGATAAAAATAGGAATTTGGAAAATCTCTGTATTACACAACCTGCCGAGATAGTTTGTAAACGCGTTATATGCTTATAAGCGTATTCGTGATTACTCAACCTCAGAGATATGGCTCAAAATTGTGTTCAGTAGTGGTCTTAGTTTAGACATCTTCTTGAAATGTTTCATTGATCTCGCATGCTGTCAAGCGATGTGCCCAGAAAAACCTGTTATAATTCACGGCAGTGAATGACATAAAGAAGCTGTCATGTAACGCCGGTCTATTAGTTTAATACATACACGTTCACAAAACTTGAGTGAATGAGTGTTTGGTTCTAGGTGTAAGCATCTCATCCAAGTGCGTCTGCTCAATCTTCTGCAGGTACCATCCTTTCGAATTTTATCGTGCCACATAAGCACTGAGTACTTGCTCTTCATGATGATCATGATAGGCGGATTACGAGTACACTAAGATTGATAGTCACGTTTGATATAACGGAACACCAAATATTGAAAAGATTATCAAAGATTTTACAGTCAAATAAAGGTTATTGCCGAAAAACAGGACAATCGTCTATACACGATAAAATTGATTCGTGAACAGGAGTAGCGAATCCCACCCGAGGCGGAGGATATGCGCTGCTGCTGAGCTCAAATAAGAGCGAAACTCGAGTCCAGTGTTTCCATTATGTACAGTCATGATCAACTTTGTGAATATTTCGATGGGCTTGGTACGGATGAGTAGTCACAAACATAAAGAGCAGCTAATTGATGGAGAGTATAAATAATATAGACTGACCATGTGCGTCCGATTCTCCAAAATCCTTCCCAATCTTTGTCAAACGTTCACCGAATTCTTCTAATTCATTTGTACGGTCCGTCTTACGATCAAACACTTGTAACACAGCATCTTGAGCACGACTTGCTAAGAAAAACAAGGGTTGACAGCAAAGAGTCGTTAAACATAATAACACTCAACAAAAGACTTTTAAAGTTGATGCTCACGAGTTTTGAGAAAATTACGCAAAATTTCTAAGTAAAATGTTTGGAGTCGCGCTAGCAACTCACTACCCCTTGACCAATCCAAGGACATTGTATGGTGAACGAGCGAAAATCTACAGTCACCAGTCAAACAACTGAGTTATCGACTACTAACGTGCTCAACCGACTCCTATTAGGTCTGTCATTCAACGTCGGCACCATGAAACAGCCCGTTATAACTGTGCGCGGTGAGAGTTCGGAATTACAGCAAAGTGGACAAGAACAGTGACAACAGATGTAAGTTGTTTCCGACATTTGCAACCACTAACTGTGGAGCAGAGAAGGTGTATCAAGATTTTCGTTCCCTTTGTAACCGAACGCAGAGGCGATATGGTAATGCTTGCAGACTATTTTAGTGCCCGAGAAGGGTTCATAAGCTAAACTACGTGCTAGCTTCAAGGGAAACATGTGATGATAGACGAACGAATAACAGAGAGTTTTACCCCTAGGTGATGACCATTATCTTTTTCTCTCCTCCACAAATTTCCGACATTACAAATATCATTTAGCTAACCGGCGTTACTCATCCCAGCATTATTAGGCACAAATCAGCCATAATGGAATAAGCTATTGGTGGTGAGAAAATGTCACAAACTACAAGTTTTACTGGGCTGTACTTTTTCAGGATAAGTGTAAAGCGCTCATATATGCACAATCTGATACAAATATGGTACCGTGCGGCTGATATAAAGGAATGAGGCGAGCACAGCTCACACCTTGGTTTGTGCAAAGATCAGACTAAGACTACTCGGCCAGCAACGAAAACTTCTAGAGGAGAATAAAATTCAAGCCTTAAGATACCTACACCAACAAAAGAAGCTTATTGGTAAGGTTCTAAGCAGTTGAACGGAAATGATCCTCCAGTTGAGTAACAATCGTTATTACGGAATATCGCTAGTCAGAATACGGTATTACAAAACATAGGCACTCATCCTTGTCACGTCTGGGATAGGAATCTCAAAGCAACATTTTTGCCATACAAAAAGATGCTCGACTAAATGATGCTTCGGAATACCACCTCCTTATGAGAACTGTTGTATGACGTGAATGTAAAGATTGTCAGGTATATTAGGCGAAAACTGTATCTGCAATGGAAGATGCAGTGAATACAGGAGACTCGAAGTTTTTGCATACATCATATCGCATCTGAAAGCTGTAATTTAAATCCGAACTGATATTTATGATAATATTGCTAAGTGGGTTGAGCACTTCGGTCATTTATTTAACCTTTTATCAGCCATCAGTATAGAAATCACTGCTTCAGGAGTATCGATGGCTACCCTGCCAATTACAATTGCCAATCGGAGTACGACAGAAAATTCAGGCAATCTCGGTTAATTTATTTGTGCCTCCGCTACCTTAACATTGATACAAATTTTATCGCTCCAGCTACCGCGAAATAAGCCTTCTGGATACTTTTTCGAAGATTTTTGATATGGTCAGTAAATCCGGTTCTCCACCAAACGTCACAGACACAAGAGTCACCGAAGGTGGAGTTTCGCTCCGGGAAGAGATGTGAAGACCAAATATTCACTTTGCAAAGGATTCTGATGAACCACGCGCGGTATCAACAGTAAACGATAGCCTACATGATCAATTTTCGCGCTGCCGTCGATGCCATCGACCGTCGTTGCCTATGGGAGATCATGCTTTCAGACGGAATCCATTCCAGTCTTTGACTTGATCAAAGTCTACCGAGAAGTAAGCAGGGCTCGGGCTCGTGTCAACGGTAACAAATCATACGAACTCAATTCGCACACATAATTCAGGAAAGGCAACCCGTTATTACCTGTTCTGTTCAACTATGTCGTTTGCTGGATCCAAAATAAGGCAGCGAAGCGTGTAAATTTCTGAAAATAACCATAGATTTCTGAATTACTATGCACATGACGTCGTTGTTCCTGCTGAAAATATTGAAATAATCCAGCAGCATGGCTACAAATTCAATTTCGAGACAAACGCTGCAAAAACAATAGCATTTTCGTCTGTTTTCATGTTCTCTATCTAATAGGTAACCGCCTAGGAATCATCGATTGAATTTTTCCAGTCTTTAGGGATCTCGCTTTCAGTACGTAACCAAATAGTTCACTGAAACGTCCTGAACAAACTATTCAAGCTCGGCAAAATACCATATGAACAACTTGTACACCCCCATCTAAAAACAAATATCAAAGATCGATATACATTGAGATAGGTACTAAGTATAACCAAAATTAAGCGCTTAGATCTAAGAATTTTTCAAAGCGATTATTAGGTATTAGATAGTGTATTGTTTACAATGATGATTGAAATGATAACAAGGATTTCCTGCAACTTCACAGACCGCGAAAAAGACAATCTGAGACTATTAACACAAAAGTGAACATAGTCGTTCAGTTTGAACATTGACCTGCATAGATCATCAGAAAAAGATAAAAAGATGGAGCTGTTCCTTATTTATCTGTACTTTTAATAATCGATTTGACAAACACAGGTACCGTGCGAAATTACAGACAAATATTTTGACCGATTGTGGGGCAATTCCATCAAAATAATAACCTTTTCACGCAAATCTTTACATGGTTCAAAGTTTTAATGGTCTAAAAAACAAATACTTTACAGTAACCATAAAAATATCGGGAACGCATACAAACAACAACGATGTTTTGCCAAATATAAAAAGTCAGCTTATGTATTGAGATGCGAGGTTGGATTTGGTCAACATATACTTGTCAAGTTCAGCCTTCAAAATGTTCAGGCTTGATGCACAAATGATATGTGTGGGCACAGAGTTCCATACAAAAGAAACACGGATAGCAAAGAACCTTCGAAAATTTGATCTAGAGTGCGGAATGGTTAACTTGTGGCCATGAGATCTGCTACCACGTGCTTCTTGCCAATAAAATAGGTGTTCAAGTGGGTAATTCATTGTATGTAGAATGTTGAACAGCAAGATCAAATCACACATGACACGGCGCTACGAAAAGTCAAATAGGTTCAGAGATGCAATCCGCTCCTCGTATGGCCTGTTATACAGTCAGGCCACCAGTTTTCTAGCGCGGTTGTATATGCGCTGAAGAAAGCCATGCACATTTATAACTACGGCGACCATGCTTGAACAGCGTATTCTATTTTTGGCCGGATATAAGTGTTAATTTTCCGTGGGAGTACCTGCTTGTGGAACCACGGAAGATCCTTCTGAGCAGTGCTAAGGTTAGGCAGGAACTTTTGTATACCACAGAACACTGCCGCGAAGACTTCAAGTTACTGCTAATCCGCACAGCCAGAGCTTTCTCTTCCGTAACCCATGAAAGTTCCTGGGATCTCAGAGAGTATGTGAATTCAAAAGATTTACCGACGTTTAACATTTTCATATTTTGAATGGTAGGCAGTTTCGTAAGGATTACTTATGAAGTGCATCGAGATCTTTTTGTAAAAGTTGATGCACACGCTAGTCCAAACTTCGATATCATCCGCAAATAAAATAACTTCACGGCATACGCTTTCAGGTATATCATTCGCGTACACCAGAAAGAGTATTGGCCCCAAAACTGAGCCTTGAGGCACGCCACTTATAACTTAAACTGGGCTAATAGTGCCCACCAACTCCAATCCAGGCCAATAATCTGCCACCCAGCTGGAACTGATTCAATTTCTGTAGCAGTATGCTGTGGTTAACACGGTCAAAGGCTTTAGACATATCCAAGTAACAGGCATGGATAGGGCATACATTATCCACGACTCGAGTCCAGTTATCAAGAGTTATGAGTAGATTGGTGAGGCAGCAGTGTCTTGTACTAAATTCGTGCTGTGAAATGGAAAGAAGATTATTTTGTTCAAAACGTTTTGATCAGTTTATCAGCAAAAAATCGTTCGACGTTTAGAGATCGCTGATAGTGCCCACCAACTCCAATCCAGGCCAATAATCTGCCACCCAGCTGGAACTGATTCAATTTCTGTAGCAGTATGCTGTGGTTAACACGGTCAAAGGCTTTAGACATATCCAAGTAACAGGCATGGATAGGGCATACATTATCCACGACTCGAGTCCAGTTATCAAGAGTTATGAGTAGATTGGTGAGGCAGCAGTGTCTTGTACTAAATTCGTGCTGTGAAATGGAAAGAAGATTATTTTGTTCAAAACGCTTTGATCAGTTTATCAGCAAAAAATCATTCGACGTTTAGAGATCGCCGGCAACAATTTGACTGATCTATAGTTAGACCAATCGGATCGGTTCATGCCTTTTGTAGATGGGGATATTTCGGTATAGCGGGACTTTTTTATTGTTTCTGATTATATCATTTTTTCTGACTAAAAGATTGTGATTTAGTACATATTCGAAGCGACGACGGACGTAAATAGACACACGCCAACAATCGTCCAACCCGTTTAAAAACTTCAAACACTTTAGCTTGAATAAATTTCACCGTTTGAGTGATATATATTTTGCAGCATGAACACCGCAAATTTTCTTTAACTTTTTCGTTTTAATATGGAAATGATAACTCTATATGTCAATAAGCCTAAACAAATAAGTTGACATTTAGAAATAAAACTTGCGCTAACAAGAAATTTACCTGGATTTGGTTGGAGTATTGCTGAAACTGCGCGAAGAATTGCCACAGCCCAATCATTTCGCAATACACATTCACGAAGGGCAGGTTCAAAATCGCTTGGATAGAGCGTTTTGTCAGTAGTTTTTAGAGCTTCTTCAGTTTTCTTGGGAATAAAAATTATGAAAAATTACTTGAATTGTTCTGTTGACAAACTGAGAAACACCAGTACTGAATCTGTCGAAGCTCATCGCGTGAAAACTAAAAAAAGTCGAATACAGATGACCTTGTAGTGGATAAGTACAAAAATAACAGGAAAATGTTACAGTAAAAGCAGACAAAGGAACGAACTCAAGGTAAGTGAAAATTTAATGTCCAGAGCAAATATCCACACAAACATTATTCCAACACCGACTACGGTGCATCGCGTAGGTCGGCAATAGTAATTGGCGAAGCTGAAAAATGTGGCGACACGTCAATTTTGCCGTTCATTTTCAGTATCAGTATCACAGGGCGATAGTCGACAAAGTCGAAACGAGTGCTCAGATTCTTTCGGAGATGTGCTTGAAAACACCCGCCACTACGAGGATTGATTCGTAAGTAACACAGGCGTGTGTAACTGTGAATGGAAGATGGGAGAGGTCTCATCACTGAAAGGTGAGAGAGTTAATGCATGTTGCATGTCCAATCGAATGAAAAGATGATGGACAGCAGTTTATTTCAACAAATACGGAAAATGAAAAAAGTAACGCTTTTTGTGTTTCAAAATGATCTTCCAAATAATGTTTTGGTTTTTCACCATAAATATGGAGGAATTTAGTCATAAGTTTAATGCTCCGGAAAGAGCACCTGCCACCGTTCGTCCAGCCCGTTTGAATACAATTACGTAAGTTGCCGAGATTAGTTCTGCGGGAATTGACTTCCACGCGTTCACTTTAAATATGCTAAAGAAGTGCGTTCTGATTTCGAGCCTGGTGTGCTGTTTACTTAGTTTAAGGCTGTGCCCTCGTGTACTAACCAAAGGAGAGAACCGAAAGAAGTTATCGAATTCGAGACAAATTAATTCTTTGACAACCTTAAGGGTCTCTATAAGATCCCCCTAAGTTGCCTCCTCCTAAGCGAGAAAAGTTCTAGTGCTAATTGGTGTATGCTAACCCCTTGATACTGCGAGTGTCCAGCTTCTGTACCTTTTCAAGCCGCACGATATCCTTCTCGTAATACGGCTTCCAAGCCTGGATACAGTATTCTAAATGTGGCCTTACTACCGCCTTGTAGAGGGTCAATAGCACCTCAGCTTTTCTGCAAATGAGGGCTGAACGTAGTCGAAAATGTTCCCTCCTGGCCCTTTTAGCCGCAGCAGCATTTTGGTCAACCCACTTAAAGTTTGCGGAGACTACGATTCCTAGGTCCTTCGAAGATTTTACCCTACGGAACTCCGTGTGGGCTGAGGGCATGAAGACAATCATGTTGCCTGCCAGTGTAGAGAGCAAGTTACTCTTATCTAGGTTAAGGGGAAGCTCCTACTTAACTGTCCATGCTGTTACACCTTCCATGTCACTTATGAGATCATAGTTATCCGACCTACCGACAATTTTAACGTCGTCAGCAAACATATAACAGGGTGAGCGCAGTTGTTTGGCTAGATCATCCATGAAGATGAGGAATCGCAACGGCCCCAAGACTGAGCCCTGGGGAACACCACTCGTTATATGCGCACTTGCGGAGTATGTATCATCTACCCTGACAGTAAAGGAACTGTCGCTAATGAATGCTCGAATCCAGCCCAGAAGGCTTCCTGATACTCCTATGGCTGAGAGTTTGATAAGCAAGAGTCTATGGTAAACTGAATCAAAAGCCTTACTAAAGTCGAGATAGAAGACTTTTACAGCTATACTATCATCCATCCTCTTAGTGACCTCGTTTAGAAAGCTCAACAAGTTAGTCAGACATGACCTACTTTTTAGGAAGTTTTGTTGTGCGGCATTCAGAAGATAGTGTTTGGTTAGATATCCACATATTTTATAGCGGATCCACCTTTCCATAACCTTGCATAGTGCATTGGTGAGGCTAACCGGGCGGTAATTTTTGACCGCGAAAGAAGCTCCTTCCTTATGGATAGGCACTACAACGGATGTTCTCCAATCCAAAGTAAGGATACCCTGACTGAGGGATGATTTGAAAAAATCTGTGATCGTCACAGCCAATATAGGAGTTAGCAGTCTGATCATTCGTGAATGGATGCTGTCGAGCACTGCCGACTTGTTTTATGCTAGGCTGGGAAATATATTCTCGACATTGTGTACCTCGAATGTAAGGTCAGTGCCGAGGGGCGTTCAGTGAGTACACAATGAAGTGATGGCGCAGAGGCGTTTGCGTTATAATCTCAGCGTTGCACGCTTCGAAAATGCAAGGAAAACAAATGAACCTTTTCAGTGCTTGCAATGTACCTACACCTTTTCGGGTTGACCCTTTAGATTGAATCTAGCTGCAGTATCGTTTCGAATGAGTATTGGCCTATTGAGCGAGTCTCATTTCGAAAGATATCTTTGCTGCAAGTATCTCGGAAACAGCTATATTTCGCGCTTCTTTGTAACGGGCCTGAAGCACGTAGTATGTCGATAACCTTTCTCCGATCACTTTCCTTACGAGCCTTTGATTCTCGGATGAGAGGCTCAACGTGCGTCAATATTAGGACATTTTTGGCCCTTGTTGAGCTATCTTGGTTTCTGGCTTGCAGTTCATCAACCAATTTTTCCCGAATTTAGACTTCCCGGGCAGGCACACGTCACACTCTATACCTACGGAAACCTTTTTGTTGCAGCTAAAGTATCAGTATCAGTATCAGTATCACAGGGTGATAGTCTACCAAGTCGAAACGAGTGCCCAGATTCTTTCGGAGGTGTGCTTCAAAACACCCGCACTACCAGGATTGATTCGTAAGTAACACAAGCGTGTGTAACTGTGAATGGGAGATGGGAGAGTTCTCATCACCTAAAGGTGAGAGAGTTATGCAAAGAGGCAAAGACAAGAATTTTGAATCATTTTGCAAATGTAATCAATGAATCACAAATTTAGTGAATTGCCAAAATTTAAGCAGCGCAAACACGCAATAATACAGCACCAGCGAACAAAGCAGAAGAACGCGCGCGGAAAAAGAATATTGAATAATAATCGTTCATTAAAACAAGCATCGATGAAAATGGAAATACAATTAAAAAGAAAGTGAAATTACAATGTGCTATAGAAATCGCCCCTAAAGCGCTCAATACACCGTTTATGGTATGTATTCAACCAGTCTTGCGGGGAGCCTCAAACTACGGCCGGTACGTGTGAAGGGTGAAGTGTTACATACTGCGGTTGAAGGTCGATTTGAGGGATCATCACTGATCGTCATAGGTTGTGTGGGTGGAGTCGGAAAGGTTGCTCCTTGTGATGACTTTTGTTCGACGTAAGCGGTTTTCAAGCGTACCAGAACGAAATAGTTCTCTTTACGTTCCATTAATTTAAATGGTCCTTCGTAAGGAGTTTGTAAGGGCTTTCGAACAGCATCGACGCGAACGAAAACGTACGGACAACTCTTGATGTCGTTATGGATAAATGATGGGTGATCGGCAACACGTGTGAGAATAGGCGTGATAGACTGAAAGTGTTGCTTTAGTCTCGAGCAGTAGGATGGTGGTTCAACTTCCCCGGTAGTGCGTGTGTTAAGTACCATCTCGCAAGTCAGTCTCAGTGTGGTGCCAAATACCAACTCTGAGAGACAACAACAAATGTCTTCTTTAACGGTGTTTCGAATACCGAAAATTAAAATATGAAGGCATTCAGACCATTCTGTTCCTGAACAAGTGGTGAGGGCGGTCTTCAACTGACGATGGAAACGTTCAACTAGTCCATTTGCTGCTGGTTGGTAATCAGTGCTACTCAAATGATCACATCCTAGTAAGCGGCTTAGTTCGCGGAACAAAAAACTTGTAAATTGCGATCCTCTGTCAGTGGTAATGGTAGTAGGCACACTAAAGATGGAGATCCAAGAATCGACGAATGTTCGTGCAATGGTTTCGGTAGAAATATCTCTCAAAAGAACTGCCATGGGAAAGCGCCTATATCTGTCGACACAGGTCACGATATAGCTATACGTTCTGGATACCGTTAACGGACTAACGATGTCCAGGTGGACATGCTGGAATCGACCGTCAGGTAAAGAAAATTTACTCTAGGGGGCACGTTTGTGTCGGTGGATTTTGCTCATCTGGCAAGTCACAAAGTATTTTGCCCATTTCGTGTTGCATATTGTGTCAGATAAAACGATATGTTATGAGTTTTACGGTTAAGCGAATGCTAGGATGCGACAGTCCATGAAAGTGATCGAATATCTCCGGGCGACATAGAAGAAGAAGAAATTGACTTTATTCGTACACACGAATTTTCAGCTGTTACAATTATTTCACTACAAATTTAAAAATGATAAGCATGTCCCACACATCGAGTTACAATTTGTCGACTGAAAGATTTTTCTTGTCCGTCTTAATTGATTGACATACGATCCAGTTTACTAGCTAAAGTTATTGGGTCAAACGTTTCACTGCAAGTCCCGGTATCTCGTACTTCGTTCTAAAGTGCACGTTCAAATTTGACCTCAGTTGATCCGAAAATAGTTGATGCATTTTACCCTTGGAGAAATTAATTGTATGCACGGACGATTTGAAGGCCCCGCAACGAGACGAAAGGTCTCGATTTACCGGTTGATATATCACAGTGGATCGTGGCATCGCAGTCGAGCAGCGGCAAAAAGGCAAATTAGAATGACTTATTTGCGACCATTTCGAAAAATTCAGAGTCGTTTTTTTGATTACCGGCCAGTTCTCTTGGGTCGAGTACTGGGTTGCTTATCTGTTGGATAGTACAATGCGATAAGACATCAGCGACGATGTTACGGTCACCGTCAGTGTGTCTAATATCTGTGCTGAACTGCGCGATGAAGTCGAGTTGACGAATTTCTCTAGAGAGTTTCGTTCTGTCAGAGAACGGAACGCATAAACGACTAACTTGTGATAGGTGAACACAGTAAAAGTGCGTCCTTCGAGTAGGTGACGGCAGTGTTTAATAGCTAGGTAAATGGCGAGAAGTTCGCGTCCAAAAGTGCTATGCCTATTCTGGGCTGGTTGTATCTTCCGTGAGAACAAGAACAGTGGATGAATTTCTCCGTTTACCTCTTGCTCCGACTGTAACTTGTGATGCGTCGGTTTTCGGGACCAAATGCGCGTTATCGTCGGTTTTCAAGTGACTAAGAGCGGAAGCATTGCTCAAAAGTTCTTTAACTCCGACGAATGCGGATTCTGCAGCGGTTGTAATTGACAACTTTTTGGGATTTCCTTTAAGCATGTCGGTTAGCGGTTGAAGTATTTTAGCAGAGTTGGGAATAAATCGTCCACGCCTAGGAAACGGCGTAAGCTCTTTATTGATTGTGGCATTGGATATTCTAGTATGGACCGTGTCTTTTCGGATAACGTGCATATTCTATTAAATAAATAAATAAATAAATAAATAAATTTTATTCTTGGAAATCCAAGGCATGTTAAACATGATCAATAATATCCAAAACCTTTGTACAATCAGATTATAGGATGTACATTTGCAAACTAATTTGTTCAAGGTCATTTGTTTCAGCGGAATTTAACGTTCAATAAATATAAAGGTAACGGTATTTAAAGTTGTTTCCAGGTAATCGGTACGTGATCTGATATATTACGAAAACACATCTATTGCTAGGAAAAGTCTAGAATGTTTCCGGCAACACTGATGATCAATGGATAAAGTCCATCAAAGATGCGCGAAGAGTCTTTATTGTTGATGTTCCAAACGTTTTCATTTTGATTGTTGTAAATAGATTGATCTTTCCTGACCATGAGCCGTTTTCTTGTCCGCTAGGCGAAGGTGGTTTATTCCACTAGTTTAAGGTCTTGGGGCCAGTTTCATTTTGGTGCGGATTGAGAATTTTGCTGTGGAGAAAAAACTCAGAGGCGAAAGAATGTTGTTTCGAACGATATGAACGGTTATTTAATATCAATAACCAGGAATGCCATTATTATATAAATCATCGGGTAAAACATTACTGTCAATCATATGGAGAAGGAAATCAATAGTAGACTGACCAAAAACACATTTATCGGGATTGATAGTAACGCCGTACTGGGCAAAGCGTTGAAAGATTTTACGGAGATGTCGTACATGCTTCTCGTGTGATGAGCTAGCTACTGATACTTCGTCGATAAATACAAAGACGAAATCAAGACCACGAAAAATCTGATCGATGAACCTTAGAAAATACTGTGCTGCGTTGCGCAAACCAAAGGGCATGCGAAGGAATTCGAAAAGACTGAATGGTATTATTGCAGCAGTCTTGGCAACGTCGTCAGGTGCAATGGAAATCTGGTGATTCGCACGTACGAGGTTTAATTAGGAGAAAACAGATTTTCCGTCGAGGCTTAGTGAAAAACAATATATGTGAGGAATAGCGTAGCGGTCGGGTTGGGTAACAAAATTCCGCGCACGGTAATCTCCACCAGGTCTCCAATCGCTGTTCTTCTTGGCGACCATGTATAATGGTGACGCCTACGGACTAGTGGATGGTCTGATGATAACGAGCGCGGACATATGCTCAAATTCACACTTCGACGCTTTTAATTTCTCAGGTGATAACCTTCGAGCTTTGGCGAATACTGGAGGACCTTTAGTAACGATGTTATGTTGAACATCGTGGGGAGGAATTTCCGAGTATGGTGATATGCGTGTCAAGTTCGGAAATTCACGCTGGATGTCGCTATATGTGGCACTGTTAGGCACGAATATGCTGAGACTGTGTGAGATGATGGAGCATTGCTTACCGGACTCGTTCAGTGACGTGGTATTGTCGTGTAGACTTCGGTGTTGGAGATCGACTGCGAGACAGTATTTCGTCAGGAAATCGATACCGATAATAAGCTTCTGAACATCGGCTATCAAGAAGACGAAAAAGAAAGCACGTCTAAGTCCGAGATCAAGTTTCAAAAGTTTCTCACCGTAAGTCAAGATTTTCGATTCGTTAGCCGCCTGCAGTGTGAAGCCTGATGGAAGCAGGTCACGTTTTTCGCAGCTACCCGGTATAACGCTAACTTTGACACCAGTGTCCACCAGAAAGTTAAGTTTATTTGATGCATCGTATACATACAGGTGGCGACTAGCGAGTTTGCCAGGAGCAGCCGTCGCCATTACTGACTGGCAACCTGGTTTCCCGACTTAGTGGCTGTGTCTACATTAGGATGTTTACAACCTGGACGGAAGCTGCGCGCCTCGTCCCCAAAGCGGCGATGATAATAGCAAAACAGTTAGCATCGCGAGGACGAGAGCGGCTTCTACTTCTGGATCGACGGCGGAGTAAAATCGGGAGTTGTTAGAACGTTCTGTTAGAAATTTCGAGCTGTAATGATGAAAGCCCTCCAATAAACGTTGCTATGGAGGTTTCTAGCTCTGATAAGTAACTTACTTTGGCTGCCTGGTTAACATTGGTTCCTTCTAAATTTTCGTGAATTTTGTCGGCAAGTTCAGCCAGAGTGTCTAGACAAACTTTATCGACAGACACGGCA
>JACCGJ010010338.1:0-14190 GCA_013407085.1 Atriophallophorus winterbourni
ATAGTAAATCAAAATCGAACCTCCGTTCTAACGGTAAAGTTACTCCAAAATCCGGCGAATGTAAGACAACAGGTAAAAGCCAACCTTCAAAAAACTTAGAGCATAAATCCAGCAAAAAACCAACGTCAATCTTGACAAACTTGGACGCCAACTTTTGTGGCAAGGGAGACTGCTCCAAAGCCGTAACTGAAGGAATTGAGTGTAGTAGTTGCTTCACATGGTTCCACTCGCGTTGTTCCGGGTTATCAACGTTAGTATTAAAAGAGCATCGACAGCGCACAAACTTACCATGGTTTTGTGTACACTGTTCCAAAAAACCGATTATCCGCTCTCTGCTTACTTTGCTCGACCAGAAGAAAGAAATCATCTTTTCACTGGACGCACCAGTGAAACTACTCGAAACGAAGTTTACGAACTGTTCATCACCACCTAATTCTATTAAGGACGATATCCGCCCCAAGATCGCCACCAAGCTTGGCTACTCCAAAGTCGTTGCTGCGTCACCTCGTGTACAAACTGATCCCCATATCTCGATGCTACCATTAGTCCCAGCGATAGATGCAACACGTCCTTCTGCTAACCAACAGAAAAACCCTACGCAGAATTCTCGCGATGGTAGAATGACGGTGATCTGCACAAACGTGCCCGAATCCAAGTCGCCGTGTTTTAAAGAACGTCTATCCGAAGACGTTTCGCAATGGGATCAAATTTGCCGTACCCTTCAGGTTTCCTCTGAAGCCGATAGCGTGGTGCGGTTGTCCAGGCCTCCGAATTCGTCTCACCAAGGAGAACCCAGACTTCTGCGTGTCACACTAAAGTCCGTTGAAGCAGCTGAAACCGTGCTTCTCTCCACGTACGTACTTCGCAAATCCCCTACTCCAATCCGCATCTTCGCCGACCTACCATGGGCAGCACGACAAGCCAAGAAAAAGCCGTCATTTGACTGGAAGCAGGATAATGACAAACGTAGTATACACGTACACGGCATTCCTGAGCTTTCCGACGCCGACGAATCCAAAAACAACATTCACGACTGTGAGCAATGGCGCTTTATACAGCAGCAATCTGACATAACCGCCACACTCACAACGTCGCTAAAACGCCTACCCAAGTCACCAAACTATAAAGGCAATGCCCCCGAATTACGAAAATAACATTTCAGTCGGAAAGTATGGTCACGTCGGCGCTCGACTGTTGGTATGCGAACCGATGGAAAGCTCCATCAGAAATTCGCCTTCGTTCGTCTATTGATACCAATCGGATTAGATCCGAGACGAAAATTACCGACCCAACACCCGAGGTCGAACAACCGGAATTATGTGAAGCAGCCGCCTCAAAAAACCTACCACAGCCGATCCCTTCCGGATCGGCTTCCTAGGTGTTACACCTCACGACGCCCAAGGCAACCGCCGTACACTGTCCTGTTGCTATACGAACATCCGAGGATTCATGAACAAATTCTCCGAATTAAAACTGCTCCATTCGACAAAAAACATTGATCTCATTGCCATCACAGAAACCTGGTTGACCCCAACCATATTGGATACTGAACTAATGCTCCTAAACATGCTGTCATTCCACATTGATCGTAAGACTAGGGGTGGAGGTGTCCTACTGTATTAAAATCAAGCACTACGCTGTGAAGAATCGAAGACCCTGATGTGTCTGTTCCTGACACTTTGTGGTGTAGAGTTTTCTTGCAGCGCGACGACGTAGCCTTGTTGGGTTTGATCTACCGCCCTCCAAATGCGGATTCTCATAAGACTCTTCTTTGCTGGCTGCCATTCGACTCGGACTTTCTCAACACCTCACGCATGTCCTCATAATGGGAGACTTCAACTCTCCGGGTGTATCGTCAGGCTCGCCCAGCCATCAGTTTGGACGTGACTTATCAGAATTGATTGCTACCCATCCATTGTACAGCCATTTCAACGAACCGACACGATTCTGCGGCCACCAGATCCCGTCTACCCTCGATCTGATACTCACCAACGAAGAACTGATGGTCGAAAACATGATGATCGAACCACCACTGGGTCATGCTGATCTTGGGTGCCGTTGTCTGTTTGTTGACATTCCTTTTATGTGTAACACACTCTTATTTACCGTATTACACTCTCACCACCTTTTTTTTTTTGTTGTAGCTCATACTCGTGTTCTTTAGTTGATTAAAGCCTTTCAATCAGGCGTTATCTTCTCTACGTTCGTTTGTGTCCAGATCATATCTGACTCTCGTTACAATTTAATCAACTAAAAAAATGGATCGTTTACTCCGTCCTGAACGCTTCGATACCGATCCCAACGCTGCAGATGCTACCGATTCATGGGAACACTGGTTTTTGACCTTTACGAAATTCCTCGATACAGTTGAATCTCTCAAACCAGACAAACTGAAGACTCTTATCCATTTCCTATCGCCTGCTGTCTATAAAGTCATTTCTCAATGCACTGACTACGATTTAGCCATCAGTACCTTGAATTCTCTTTATGTTCAGCCCAAAAACGAGATATTCTCAAGACATATCCTTGCCACTTGTAAACAAAATCGCGATGAAACGCTTGACCAGTTCATGCAGAAATTGCGTAATTTTGCAAAGGATTGTAACTTTAAAGTCGTTAGTGCTGAACAAAACCAACAAGATGCTATTCGGGACGCTTTCATAAGCGGGCTTTTGTCTAACGCCATTCGTCAGAGGTTGTTGGAAAACAAGACATTGGATGTACAAACTGCTTTCGACCAGGCAAAGGCCCTCGATTTGGCCCAACGTCAATCTCATTCGTTTATCCAGCCTGCACCTAGTAATTACGTTGCTGCTGCAATCGATGCGTCTCACGCCACTACCGATTCAACTCCTTTCAATTCTGAGACAACTCTGGCTTCCGCACGTTCCAGTTGTTTCTTTTGCGGTTACGATCGACATCCACGCTCGAAATGCCCCGCTAGGGATGCGGAGTGCAAATCATGTGGCAAGAAAGGTCATTTCCAAAAAGTATGCCGTTCTACAAACAAAGCAAAACACACTGCATCGGTAATTCCTTTTCTGACCCCCACGATTATCAACGCTGCTGCGCCGGCCAGTCTTAATAAAGCAATTACCGGAGTTGTCGTCAACGGTATAGCTTTACAGGCGCTGGTTGACACGGGTAGTTCTGAGAGTTACATCTCCGAAAGTATCGTCTGTCGAAACGGTTGGCCTATCCTGGAATCGAAAAACCAAATTGTGTTGGCTTCTACGTCGATGATAAGCAATACGAAAGGTCATTGTTTTGTATCACTCGTCCACAAAAGTACTCGTTACAACAATGTGAAACTTTCTATCCTTCCTGATCTATGTGCCGATGTGTTGCTTGGACATGATTTTCTTCAGCGCCATCGAGCAGTTGAAATACCATTCGAAGGAATCCAAGCCCCATTTTCTTTGTGTAGTTTATCCGTTACTACATTAAATCCTGTTTCACTTTTCCCTCATCTGGACCCATCATGTCGTCCGATATGCACCAAGTCCAGAAGATACAGTCATAACGACGAGATTTTTATTCGAGCTGAAGTTGCCAAGCTACTAAATGAGGGAATAATCGAATCTTCCCAGTCGCCTTGGCGCGCCCAGGTGTTGGTCACAACAAATGAACGACAGAAGAAACGTTTGGTCATTGACTATAGCCAAACTATCAACCGATTCACATATCTAGACGCCTACCCCCTGCCTCGAATCGATGACATGATCCAAAAGATTTCACAGTTTGGTATTTTTAGCACCTTAGACTTGCAGAGCGCATATCACCAAATTCCTGTAAAGGAGAATGAGCGCCGGTACACTGCATTTGAAGCATGTGGCAACCTCTAGCAATTCCGGCGTATTCCATTTGGCGTAACCAACGGAGTTGCATGCTTCCAGCGGGCCATGGATGAGTTAATACGCAAGGAATCTCTGCGAGGAACGTATGTCTACGTCGATAACATAACCGTCTGTGGGAAAGATAAGCATGATCATTATGTAAACTTAAGCAAATTTATGCATGCAGTGGATAAATATGGGCTTACTTTGAATCGCAACAAATGTACCTTTTCCGTAGAGCGCGTTAAACTTCTCGGTTATGAGGTATCCGCTGGAAATGTGAAACCAGACCCTGAACGCTTTGATGCCTTACTCAAGCTGCCTCTACCCTGTGATGCCAAAGCACAACAAAGAATAATCGGGATGTTCTCTTATTATTCCCAATGGTTCTCCCAGTTCTCCGACAAAATCCATCCTTTGGTTCACAATAAAATCTTCCCACTGTCCGGGAAAGCTTTGAACGCTTACACATCCCTGAAATCTGAATTAGTGCAAGTATCTCTTTTCTCGGTTGATCGTGACGTACCTCTCGTTGTCGAAACAGATGCATCCGATATAGCAATAGCTGCTACTCTCAACCAAAACGGACGTCCGGTTGCTTTCTTCTCTCGCACACTCTCTCCGAGTGAGCGTAATCATCCCGCGATCGAGAAGGAAGCTTGCGCGATCGTTGAAGCAATTCGAAAATGGAGACATTATCTCATTGGGTCTCATTTTAAACTAATCACTGATCAACGCTCCGTTTCGTTTATGTTTGATACGAAAATCGCCAGTAAAATCAAGAACGACAAAATCCAACGTTGGCGTATAGAACTCTCTCAGTTTTCCTATGATGTGGTGTATCGCCCGGGTCCTGATAATACCGTAGCTGATGCCTTGTCTCGTGGATTTTGTGCCAGTGTACATTCGCTTCCTCAATTAAAGTCCATTCATGACTCACTGTGCCACCCGGGTATCACACGTTTATTTCATTTCACCCGATCCAAAAATCTTCCGTTCTCTCTTGATGACGTCAAATCTGTCATTCGGCAGTGCCTTGTATGTTCTCAGTTGAAGCCAAAATTTTTCGGTCCTTACAATGAGCCACTCATTAAAGCAACACATCCTTTTGAACGTCTCAGTATCGATTTTAAAGGGCCTATTCCTTCATCTACTCGGAATCGATATTTACTTACAGTAATTGACGAATTTTCTCGATTCCCTTTTGCTTTCCCATGTCCTGACATGACCAGCTCTACTGTCATTTCCCGACTCACCGAACTTTTTTCCATTTTTGGTATGCCCGGATACGTACACTCAGATCAAGGGTCATCCTTCATGTCCAGTGACATTAAATCTTTTCTTCATTCTCGAGGAGTTGCTACGAGTAGGACCACAAGTTATAACCCGCAAGGTAATGGGCAGGTGGAACGTTTGAACGGTACCTTATGGAAAACTGTTTCATTATGCTTGCGAGATAGGGGTTTGACGACAGAGCAGTGTGAACATGTTCTTCCCGAAGCATTACACGCCATGCGGTCTCTCTTATGCACTGCTACAAATGAGACGCCTCACGAGCGCATGTTCAAGCATAATCGCAAGTCTCCCGTCGGTACGATTCTTCCTAATTGGTTGTTGATGCCAGGACCAGTCCTTTATCGCAGAAACGTTCGTTCCTCCAAGTATGCCCCCCTGGTGGAAGAGGTGGAGCTTCTGGAGAGTAATCCTCAGTATGCCCATATCCGCTTGCCAGATGGTCGCGAGGAGACTGTGTCTCTCCGTCAACTGGCTCCAATGAATCAGTCGCCAAACCCATTGAACACTGACCCACCTGACCCAACAGAAACGCCTCCAAATACCCTTTGTACACCTGACATACAGTCTGCCACTTCAGACATTCCTGGACCAACCACTACACTTCAACCAAATGTAGAACACCTTGTTTCACAACAACAAAGGGTTAGACCCTACAATCTTCGATCCCGTGAGGTCTAAAACTGTAACCGTTATATCACTCGGCCTTTCCGGTCGGGGTGAATGTCGTGTTGTTTTGACATTCCTTTTATTGTGTATACACGCTTATTTTACCGTATTACACATCTAACCTTTTTCTTTTTGTTGTAGCTCATACTCGTGTTCTTTAGTTGATTAAAGCCTTTCTATCAGGCGTTCTCTTCTCAATCGTTTGGAAGTATCATTCACTCTATCTCATACAAGGCTTCCTGAGACCTAATCGATTCGACACTGACCCGATCACACCAGATAGCTCACGTCATTGGACTCACTGGTATTGCACATTCTCTAACTTCCTGACCTCAATTGCTGAACTGAAACCTGACAAACTAAACACTCATCAACTACGTTTCACCGAACGTGTATAGTCTAATATCAGACCGTGTCACTTATGAAACTGCCATTTCAGTTTTGCAGAGAACATATGTGAAACCAACGAATGAAGTCTTTGCCCGACACAGCTAGTTTTCGAGTAAACAAAAACCCAGGCAAAATACCAGTCAATTCGTTCATAAGCTCAATTTACTGTCCAAGGATTGTAACATTCAAGAAGTCACGGCAGAACAGCATGGCGACCAGGCAGTCCAAGTTGCTTTCATTTCTGGTATTCATTCAAACACTACGCCTCCGTTTGTTAGAAATGAGATGAATGGATCTGCGTTCGGCTATTGAACAGGTGAAAATTCTCAAAGTTGCCCAGACTCATTCTTTATCGTACGCCGTTACTGATCCGAATTTTTGTGCATTAGTGGATGCTAAAAAGAATCTGATTAAATCCTTGACCAATTCACCTTCAAATGGCCAGAATGTTCTTTCTACTGTCAGCAGTGATACATGTTTCTTCTGTGGATGGTATGAAAGCACAAACTTTATCCAGGCAAAGTACCGCACAGTCAGAGACTGTACGTGGGCGATATTACTGTCAGGTTGCCCAGGCCTAGATAGAGAATAAAAATGGTATAGACTTCAGCCTGTTTCCGCATGCAGCTCACTACACGTTGCCAATCAATTTAACACGGTGTTAGCCGCACAGCACAGAAGTACTGTACGATTGCACATCGTTACAAACTTTACTTCATGCTGGGCTCAAATCGGATTTTATTCTACCCCTTTCTACACCCAAATTCGAACGGTCAGGGTGAACATTTGATTGATACACTCAAGCGAGCTATACATAAACTCAAGAGAGGAGACCATAACAGGCCCACTCCGAACCCAAACGTCCCAAGCAAAATTTCAATAAGGTAAGAACTAAAGGGAAAGGTGTTAAAAGGGCAACCTATAAACGAGCATTGTACAATATTAAATCTATTTTTCTCTTTGTCAAGGGTGATTTTGTACATAAATAAAGTTTCACACCGAACCACTTGTGCATGTGACTGAACCAAGCATGCTTGTAATCTATTATTTTACCAGTGACGGTGCACAATTTGTGTTAACATGACTATTGACGAAAGTTTCAGCTGGACCTGACTCCCCGAATGGCGAAAGTTCTAAAAAATAAAACGTGCTCCGAACTCCAAGTTGGCAATGGCTATTGTTATCTCCATGACAATCGAAACTGGAAATTGCATACAAAAACGAAAGTTTGAGCACAGATGACATACATAGTAAGGCTATTAGCTAAGATAACGATGCTTTTCCTCAACACAAATGTAATTTTTATTGAGTTTAGCCCTGTCTAAAAAGAAATACAGTAAGTCGGTGTAGACAGCATCTGCAAACGTGTAGCGGCATTTCCCTGTAATCTTCACTCACAAAGGCGGCTTTTGACAGGAATCTAGGCTAGAGATGCATACTCAATTGTCATGTAAATCTCGGGGTGGCCAAACCGTCACATGGCATAAGCAGTTAAAACACTTACTAGTAACCTTTCCAAAGTCGGCGCAGCGCGTCTTCCAGGCTGGTGTCCCCGCGATCAGATATCGCAATGGCTTGTTACACTTCAGGATATGTCCAGAAACCGTGTTCAATGGCGGTCTTGTAACGCTGTCTGTGATGATGATGATGATGTATTTCCAAAGTTGCTTGTGGGCGCGATAATAAGCATGTCCGTTCGGTGGACTTAGTGAACCCACAATGTGCCTTCCGCTAAAAAGCCTGACCCACAAGACGATGCTCAATTTTCACGCGAATGTTTCAGTTACGTTTAGATTTATGCCTTTTAAGTGTAAGACAGATAAATCCGACAGAAAATGCAACGAGTTTTAACACTTTCACTTTGAGCAAAATCAAGCTTCTTTTAATTCATTTCACGTGATATGCATCGAAGTATACTAAACAGCAACAATTCTGAAAAAACGAATGTTGGCTTCTATCCCATAATCACTTGACAGCACAGAATTGCTGAGCGGTTGCATATCCGTGCAGGGACTCGGTAGTCATCGATTGCCTATTATGATGATCTGAAACCGTGGGCATTTATCAGTTTCCGCGATGGTCACGAGCTGTTAACGACTTGGTCAGATGGACTAATCGCTGGTCACTGCCTATAAATGAGGACAAGTCAGTCGTCATGCGCATAGGCTCCAGTGATACTCCTTGGGAATACATTCTAGGAAGTATACTAAAGTGGTGACAGTGGAATAAGATTAAGGGAATCTGCTTACGAATTCTTTGACGTCGAAGGCGGACACTTGCCGGAGAATAGGCAGTGCTACCAGTATGCGGTGGGTCATTCGGCACACTTATGGGCACATGTTGATGCACTGTTAGAATATGGGTTACTCGTTGCGTTCTAACAGTCTAAAGGTGAAAGTGATTTATTGAAGAGGGTACAAAAGAGGGGAAAAAGAAGATGCATAGTATGCACCACCTTGCGTAAAAATAAATGGAGCTTGCTCAAACTGTACCTCCTAGAACTTGGAAAGGTTTGATCTGCTTATGACCCAAAACATCATTCTCGGCCAATATGGTGACGAGTTCCTCCGGTCGTTCGGATTAATAGGCGAATCGAGGACTCGTGGACATGGACTTAAGTTGAGAAACCTAGAAAGCTTAAGCCGAGCAATGTGAGCACGCTATTCACGTGGGTGTTGAACGCTTAGAACTCGCTATCGAACGAGTTTCCGTTCCTACCATTAGAACAGCTATTCCGAAGCGCGTTGGATCAGCATTTGTTAAGACGTTGGGACTTGAACACCTGAGTGATGTAGTGGCGGTTCTCTACTCTCAGGGCCTTGTCAGCATAAGTCACCCATGATTTTTGTTGTAAAGATGTTTAAACGGGATATCAGAAGAAAAAGACCTACCAGATGTAAAGTGAATCCAAATCGGATTGCAAGACTTCAGGGCAGGAAATCTCGCGCGACATTTTGCTATCCTCAGCGAACATGAGGAATGGTGATTTTATTGCTCTCGCGATCTCCCTAAAGAATAACAAAAATAGACGTCGGTGAGGAACCGATCCTTGTGGTACACCACATTCAACTTGCCATATTTATATATCAATTTCTTTTTACACGAAAGATTAATATTGATTGACGGTATATTTGAACCACTTATTGTTTTTGTGCAACAACGCATTGCCTTGATGCTTCTCAGAAGAGTAAGCTGTCTCCTCGAATAAACCTAATAGTTTCGTGACGGGATGCGCAATGTCTAAAGATTTCCTTGGTGGATAAATGCTTGTAACTTCTCTGAAAATCTCACGTCAGGCAATTAGTTATTACAAAAAATCTAAGCGACTCTCAGGGTGCTTAATTTTGCTTATAGTCCAATCCCTGGGGTTATACTGTTATGTTTACGCAACATATAACGATTGCCAACTTGAACCGTTCTTCAATTAGCTCCACACTGCTTTTTCGCAACCATACGTCTTTTGTTTTATCTTTCTAGGCTTGGGCAACCTGACAGTATCTCAGCCCACGTGCAGTCTCTGACTGTGCGGCACTTTGCCTGGATCAAGCTTGTGCTTTCATACATACATACATACAAACCAAGATAACGATATCGATATAAAAAATCACGTTCGATTTGCAAACATGTTAAAATGCTCCGGGTAATGTTCTGGTGGGTGCGCCTGGGTGAAATGTAGATTATCAGTCAACTGTATTGAGGGCAGCATCAAATGAGGAAGATTCTTTATTTTTCTTTATTCTTCTCTAATCGTTATTTTTATCATTGATATTATAAGGAGGCAATCAGTTCTCTCAATAAATTTTTCCAAATGTCCATCAGTTTCGCTGAGGTTTTTTACTTTTAACTTGAAGGATCAAAAAGTTGTTTCATTTATACTATTCGTCTTTGTTTCTTCTTTTATCTACACCTCTTGCAGGCAATACTGTGCTATATTGGTTTGCCACTGGTACAGAGCTGCATGTGGTACTACGCAATCGTCGCGCTGCTATTTCTCTTATTATATCTGCCTAACTCTAAGCAGGGATGTGCAGCTAACCTGCATTGCCTCTGATACTGAGCTGTATTCGGAAACACATTGTAGTCCCACTGCCATTTCTATTTGATTTCTCAACTGGCATTGGCAACCTGACAGCATATTGGCCCACGCGCAGTCTAAGATTGTGCTCCACGTTGCCTCGATCAGCCTTTTTATTTCATCTTCATCATCATCTCTACGCAATCTGGATGTATCTAAGCTCACATGCTATTTGTGACTACGACGCTACTTGTCATTTCATTCTTGCAGTGTATCAGACTCTGTGGCACTATATATATATCCTTATAATTCATTATATACCTTCCTGTTTATTTGTTTTGTTCAGTGATCCAGCATGCTCACTTTTCCACGGATACTTACTCGTCATCCTTTACTCCTATATCGTTCAACGTCACGCCATCAATCGACAATAAACAGAACCATAAAACTTGTTGAAGTCGGACCACGTGATGGTCTACAAAACGAAAAGACTCTGGTTCCCACGAAGTTGAAAGTCGAGTTGGTCAACAAGTTATCCATGGCTTTGATACTTTCTAATGCTGCTTTCATAGATTGTCCGCCGCCGGAATTCGACACATCGAGGTGACTAGTTTTGTCAACCCAAAGTGGGTTCCTCAATTGGCTGACGCGGCACAAGTGTTGCAACTTATTGAACGACATCCGCTCACACATTACTCCGTCTTGGTTCCAAACGTTCAGGGACTTCGCAGTGCGCTCACTGTCAAACCGGATGAGGTGGCGGTGTTCACGGCGGCATCAGAGAGTTTCGCCAAACAAAATATCAATTGTTCAATCGAAGACAGTATCCACCGTTTTGAAGGGGTAATTCTTATGTTTGAGATTTATTCGTTCGGTCCCCGTAATTTTCCTTCCGCGTGTGCTAATTTTCATATTTCAACGAGAGCTTTAACAACTTTTGTCTTATTTGATCAAATTTTTACCGAAATAGTTGAGACCGAATACTCTTGACTGAATTTTTCTTTCGGATTTACCAATTGATTATTATCTGTGGCCTAAGCAACGAGACGAGAGTGAAACCATTATCGAGGTTGATGGTTCTCGCATAAAGAACTTTCATGGGCGTTAAGAAAGATGTAGATGTAGTTTAATCAACACCCTCCTTTAAACACGGCGACATCCCCCAATCTCCTTTGCAATGGACAAGGTCGCTAGCCCCGACCAGTATCGAAGAAATACGAAGAGAGAACCAATCTCTAAAAAGACAACGCGATGAACTTCACCCGGTATTTTTCAGGAATTAGGCGAGATAGTCGTAACAGAATTGCACGAGCTGTTTTCAAAGGTCTGGTTGGATGAAAGGGTACCTGCCTCCTGGGGTGAATACCTGATAATACCAGTTCATAAAAAAGATACGGAACGAATGTTACAACTATCACGGAATTTCGCTTATCCCAGTGGTAGTTACGATACTGGTCGCCATCCTTCACAGACTTATCACGATTCCGGAGAACACTTCTCCAGAAAAGCAAGCGGATGTGTAGACTAGATCTTCGTTCTGCGTCAGTTGCTAGAACACCGACACCTGTATCGGCGACCAACCATGGTAGTGTTTATGGATATTAGAGCGGCCTTTGACTCGGTTCTTTTTTCTTCCTCATATCTGTCTAGACCCTGGCAACCTGACAGTATCTTAGCCACTTCCAGTCTCTGACTGTGCGGCACTTTGATTGGATCAGGCTTGTGCTTTCATACCATATCATTGACTCGGTCGACAGATCCGCAATATAGAACTGCTTACTTCGCAATGGAGTCCCATCGAAGCACATCATTATACTAAGGAATTTATACGCTCACTCGATAGGGTGGGTAAGGGCGCACAATAGTCTTTCAATTCCATTCAACACTACTACAATTGTAAGACAAGGCCGTCCAAACTCCCCGTTCAACTGTGACATCGAGGACGTCCCCCGGAGTACTCTTAGTAGTTTCTCTACGGGGTAGGTTGAGCTCTTCCAGTGGGTGGAGGGTATGGACCTGGGATAGCTGATGATATGGCCTAGGGGCCTTATTGTCCCTCGCGGGACCCATTGTTTCTATATACCAAAGAGGCGTATGAATACACAAGGATTCAACGGCCGACTGGTTGGGGATTGATGTCGGGAGTCCCTGCCTTGGTCTCTACCTCGGAATGGCTGTGAAACGGTACCGACAGAGCCGGAGGCCCGATAGGTGCGATCCTTAATCTCGCATCCGCTGCCTTGGGGTTAGGCTTCGGCCAAAGGGTTGAGGTGGGAGTCATCAAGGATCAACTCAGCTCTACTTCGGCCTGTGGCAACAGGGTAGTATCACGCCCACACCCAAATTGATGGGGGCACTTGTTCATTTTTAAATGATGTGTAAAATTATACTTATTGGGCGAGACCCAAACATTTATCCAACAAGCTGTGGATATGATGGCAATGGGTCATCTCAAGTAGGGCCCCAAAGCAAGAGTAAAAGTTCTCAAGGATGGTCTGGTGAGCTGCCAAATGTTGCTAAAAATGATCTGATTATCAATATGTTGAGCAGTTCAAATACTAGGAAGATCTGGTGGTTGCTGGGGGTGGATAGAGAAGGAAACTCAGTCAATGAATTGCTAAGGCCAGACTGGCATTACGCTACTTAAGTGCCTCTGGAAGAGACGTGATTTGAGGTTGAGTTAGAATGGAAGGATATATTCAAACTCGGCAAGGACTGTGTTGCTTCACGGGAGTGAATGTTGGACAGTTTGCACAGAAGACGTTAAGAGGCTTGAGGTCTTCGACCAACGTTGTTTGCGAAGGATTGCTCACGTTCGGTGGCAACACCAAGTTTGCAATTCTGAGGTCAGCCATTAACGGACGTCGTCTCCGCTGGCAGGGGCATGCCCTGCACATGAAACCTGACCGGTTACCACGCCGAGCGCTCTATGCCTCAGCTGGAAACATATGGCTAGTGGTCAGCCGCTATATTGGAAAAGTGGTTTGAAAAGGTTTACTTCTGGTTTAGCCAAGAATGGACGGGCGCGCTTGCCTGGAGGGGGTGCAAGAGGAGAGAGTGTTTTCCTCGACACATTGACAATGAACGGACATCAGTGGAAAGGGTACATCGTCTGTCTCTCTCTCTCTCTCTATATATATATATATATATTACATGTATATATTACATGTACGTTTTTTACTCATGCCGGCCATTGAAGATCCCTTGCCGGCTTCCACTGTATGTATGTATGTATGCATATGTATGTATGAAAGCACAAGCGTGATCCAGGCAAAGTGCCGCACAATCAGAGACTGTACGTGGGCTAGGATACTGTCAGGTTGCCCCGTCTACACTTATAAAACCCTTATCCCATTTCATTGTTATCGTTTCCCTATCAAATGGTGTATCACGTTTATGCTCATACGTAGGTATTGCTAATGGGAAATCATCGTTTTCTGAACGCGGTTTCGTTTTACTCTCATAAATCCAACTCTTGCTTGACTCAAGCAGATGAAGGCTTTGGCAGTTGGGGTCCCAAGTCGCATCGAATTCTTATCTTCAGTGATATGGCTCAAAAACATCTTCGGTGGCGGTCTTGCAGCCATTTAGGAATGTTTGATTAACCTTGTATGTTGTCAAACGAAGTGAGGAGAAAAGCTTGTTATGGTGCGTCACAGTGCGTCAGCTGCAAGAAACCTGTCGGGCTCTACTGGTGCACAATACTTTCTTGAATGCGTGTTTGATTCGAGGTATAGGCACCTCATCCCAGTGCCTAATCTTCTATAGCTTCACTAGCATCTTCTATCCCACCTTTCACCATCTTTTCGAGATTTTACGATGTCATGGTTGTATGGCAGTTAAGTATTTAGTACTTGCTACTTGGTGTAATGCTGTCCATGACGATGATGTATGAAAACACAAGATTGATCCAGGCAAAGTGCCGCACAGTTAGAGGCTGTTCGTGGGCTAAGATACTGTCAGGTTGCCCAAGCCTAGACAGATATG
>JACCGJ010010339.1:0-15944 GCA_013407085.1 Atriophallophorus winterbourni
TTCGCAGCAAGAAAACCTGTATAACAATAAATAGAAATCACGGTCTGCAACAGACTAGACCAAACACGCAGGTAAATGGGTAAGGAAGCAAATAACAAAATATCCTTTTGTAGTTACACTGACTACGTTACAAGAGAAGGAAGTGAAAGCTTTATCGGAAAATGTCAAGTTGGGAGTGATTTGAAAAAAATTGAATATAAAATCCACATTTGCATACATTTCACTCACACAAAAACGTTACAATCAGTTTCGTCTTGATTGCACTTATCACGTTGGGGCGGTACGATGAAGATCAACGTGCTTTTTTCACAAGGTTTTTTAAGAACATGTATAACAGTTAAGTGTCTTATTTATGTGTGCATGCACGAAATCACAAGTCTGGATCAAGGAAAGGTACCACACAGTCATAGATTGCACATGGGCAAGGAATTTACAGGGAACCGTTTTATTTATGATTGTTTTGTTTCTGTTTAGAAACAGAGCACATTAAAATTTAAGACACTACAGGCTACATTAGGGCTATCGAAATCAGATTGCATTATAATAATGATCATTATCACAGACACCATTACAACGGTAGCAAGTAAAGAGTGCTTAAGTGCCATAAAAAACGAACAAATAAAATCATAAAATATGGGGAATGGCGGCACTCTATAGAAGATTAGGCACAAACAAACTGGGATGAAGTGCCTACACCACGAATGGAACAGGCATTCAATGAAGTTTCTTGAACGACTAGAGGGACATAAGCACAACAGCTTCCTTCGGCTTTCACTACCTTATGTATGATGTATGAAAGCACAAGCGTGTTCCAGGCAAAGTGCCGCGCAGTGGGCTAAGATACTGCCAGGTTGCCCAGGCCTAGACAGATATGAGGAAGAAAAAAAGCGGGAAATGGTAGTGAGACTCCGGCGTGTTTCAGCATGCAGCTCACAACCTCGGACCAATCAATTTAGCACGGTGTTAGCCGCACAGCACAAAATATTGCACGATTGCACATACGTGCAATCACTACCTTGAAGCATAACAAGCTTTCCTCGGCATTTCATTTGACAACATGCAAGATTAAGCAAACAATCCAAGATGCTTACTGCAAGACCGCTACGGAACACGGTTTCGAGAGATATCTTGAAGCGTAACTAGCCACTGTGTTATCGCGGGGACCCAATCCCGGAGAATGGTGAACACTTTTCGTTACCTTGGTTCGTGCGTACTACCGTCAGGCCAAGCTAGGGTTGAGATACCGACCCGTGTACAAGCTGCGCGCACGGCGTTTTCGCGACTACGTTGGGTTCTATTTAGCCGTAGAGAAATCAGCCGACGTACAAAGCTGCGCGTCTACAGAGCGGCGATTCGCCCAGTTCTCACTTATGGATGCGAGACGTGGCCTGTGCGGGTCGAGGATATGCGGAAACTAGAGGTTTTCGACCACTGGTGTCTCCGACGCATCCTCAATGTTCGATGGGATGAGCGGGTAACGAATGACGAGGTTCGCCACCGTTGTTTTGATATCCCTCGCCTGAGTTCGATATTGCGGCAACACCGACTGAGATGGTTTGGCCACATCCTGAGACGCCCGGACGCTGAACTAACCAGGATGACACTATCGCCGACACCCTGCGCAGAATGGCGTTGTCGTAGCGGAGGACAAGTGAAGACTTGGCTCGCCACCGTGAGATCGGACGTGGAGCTGCTTGGCCTACGATCGGTTTACGGATGGCGCGCGTGGGACCGGACCTAGCATACAATCTGCGCGGATCTCGCTTCTAACCGCCGAGCGTTGGCGGCTGCAATCCGTGATGTCAATGAAGCCGACTCATCCTCCAGGAGGAGATAGTCGCACTAAAGTAAAGTAAGTAAGTAATGGGTTGCGCCGACTTAGGAAAGCTTATTATTTAGGTTCTTTAGCAGCTTATGACGGTTTGTGACAGTTTGGCCAGGACATTTACGCCAAACTGGATGTAGTTTCGCAAGAATCCGTTTCTGAAGTCGGTGTTCCGGCATCCGTAAAACGTGACCCAATCAGTCTAAACTGTGCAGGCTGATCTGCTTCGCCATATCAGCATTGCCACCAAATAGTTTATTACGGAGAGCATCGTTGGGTAACGGCTAACTCGCAAAATGTTGCGAAGACAGCGCCTGTCGAATACATGCAGACGTCGAATGTGTTCTTTAAGCAAAATTGAAGCTTCGCACACATTAATACAGCTCGGACTGTCGGTGTAGCGAATCGACCTTTTAGTGATATAGAGGGTCTTTTCTGACGCAAAATGTGGCCTAAGTTGTATGTATGATGTATGAAAGCACAAGCCTGATCCAGGCAGCTGCCGCACAAGTCAGAGACTGCACGTGCGGGCTAAAGATACTGTCATGTGCCCAAAGCCTAGACAGATATGCGGGGTAAATAGAAATAGAAATGTAGTGAGACTCCAGCGTGTACTCGCATGCAGCTAACTACGTTAGAGCAAATGCTAATTAGCACGATGTTAGCCGCCAACAGCACAGAAATGCCTGCCACGATGTTGCCACATACCGTGCATGGCCTAAGTTACGCAATGCCGCCGTCGTCTTAGAAACGTGTACCAAAATTTTGTTATTTAAATATGCAGAACTATGAATACAAGTATGGAGATAGGTAAAATGATGGGCTGTAAGCGCCTGATTGTCAGGTGATTGCGTTGTTCGATAAACCGACTTCCCACAGCAGAACTCTACACTGAATTAGTCATTAGTCAATAGTATATTGAAAAGTAAACCACAGGATATTGTATATAAGGATTCCATAATTTTGGTGATTAGTTAAGGGCGAAATGAAGAAAGCGTAGATGGTTCCAGTTAACAGCAGAACGTGCCGAGATAAACGGAAAAATTGCTGGATAATGGAGTATAGAAAGGTTTAGTATTTCAAACGTTATAAAGTAAAGTAAACCAGTGCATATCGAGACGCTCTTTAAAAATAGAAAAGGAAGGGGCAAACACCACGCAAAAAGGTAGATCGTTCAAGGCTTGAACTATGGAACAGCGCGGATGTGCAATCCACACGGATGTGCAATCGTGCAGCACTTCTGTGCTGTGCGGCTAGCACCGTGCTAAATTGAGTTGCCACCGGTAGTGAGCTGCATGCGAGTACACGCTGTAGTCTCACAACCATTTCTATTCTGTTTTCTTTCTCATATCTATCTAGGCCTGGGCAACCTGACAGTATCTTAGCCCATGTGTAGTCTGTGACTGCACGGCACTTTGCCTAGATCACGCTTATGCTTTGAATCAATCAATCAATCAATCAATGGAACAACGAAAAGTGTTCGCGACAGTCAAACCTGCTTTGTTGATGGGCGAGCTTTAAACGAAGGTAAACACAAACATTCCTTTAAACAGATGCGTTTTTCCCGTTAGTATTTTGCACGTCAATACCAGATCCCCACGGATTTTGATTATTGATTAGAATTTGAATTGTATTTTGATTAGAATAAATCTAGTGTGGTGAGATGTTCTTGGTAGCTATAAAACTCAAGCACTTTGACCAGCCATATGGCACGGCGCTGCGGCCGTTCAAGTACAAGTTCCTCCCACTTCAGACACGGGTTCCAAACAGAAACTGCATAATCCAAGTGGTCAAAAGTACGCATTCGGAAGGGACGAGCGAAAAACGTAAGTATCATCTACCGAAAGTACGCTTCAAGGGACCAGCTTTACGATTCGCCACAGTGACTGCCTTGATGCATTGAGCAGAACACCCTAGGTTGTTCTGAACCAACACCACAAGGTAAAGAAGTCGTTCATTAGAACGCCACGTAACCGCTTCAAGGTCTTACAGGCTTCACTTCTTAAATGACGGCGCCTAAGGGAGAAAAGAGCGAAAGACTTCAGGCATGTAGCGTAAGATTTCCCTCGCTGACCCTAAATCATGTGAGTTGCAAAACACTGTAGGCTTTGAAGTCGAACGATGCCCTTCATGTAGTGATGGCACCACGCCTGAATTGAATTGAATTTGAAGGTCGACGTGGAAGTTAGGTTCTTACGAAACTCTCGATATTGCGTTTATTTGATTATCAACGGATATGAACATGGTAATGACTCAAACATCTGCAAAATTAGATAATGCAGCATCTACTGTAAAGGCTGTTCAATGTGAAATATGTTTGAAGTGGATGCATATTCGGTGTGGAGAAATGAAGCCAGAGAAATATCGATGGTGTAAGATATGCTATCCACCATCTGGTGTTAAGCATGGAGGAAGTAGGCATCAAGTCGTAGCGCATCTATTAAAACCACTAAAAAGCTGGATGAAGGGAACATAGATAGTGAAAAACGCTCCGCCCACCAGTATAGCAAGCTTGCGTGCCATCTGCATCTGTGCGCACAATTGTGGACGTAGCTTCCGCGACTACAAACGTTTTACAAAATGGTGTTAGTGTCGTATTATTTTCCATACTTTTCCTTCTTTATAAACACACACGTATATTAAACATATTGTACTGCTTAACTCCACTAACAGTTCTCTTTTTCTCATTACAGTATACATGCCCAAATATATGTATTATGTATTAAAGCACAAGCCTGATCCAGGCAAAGTGCCGTACAGTCAGAGACTGCACGTGGGCTGAGATACTGTCAGGTTGCCCACGCCTAGACAGATATGACAAAAGAAATAGAAATGGTAGTGAGACTCCGGCGTGTATTCGCATGCAGCTCACTACCGGCGGCCAATCAATTTAGCACGGTGTTAGCCACCCAGCACAGAAGTACTGCAGGATTGCACATCCGTGCCCAAATATATAGTTGATTAAAGCCTTTCTATCAGGCGTTATCTTCTCATTCGTTTGGAAGTATCCTTCACTCTATCTCGTTACAATTTATTCAACTATAAATGGATCGTTTACTGAGACCTGATCGCTTTGACGCCGATCCGAACGCTTCAAACGCTGCCGACTCCTGGGAGCATTGGTTTTACACACTCAGAAATTTTCTTGAAATCATAGAATCGCACAAACCAGACAAACTCAAAACTTTTATCCATTAACCGGGGGTCAAACAAACCGAACGCTCTTCTGAGAAGTTTAACATTCCGGTTCGCCACGGTGGATGCCTGGGCGCACTGAGCAGAACAACCCAGATCATCTTGCGTCAACACGCCGAGGTCTTTCTCCTGCTTGCAGAACTTTGAGCGAGTTCCACATAGAGAGTACACGGGATCTCCTCGCCGACGCACCAATAGTACGCGACATTTGTCGGTGTTTAAGGGGAGATTATTACAAGCGGCCCAGCACTGTAATGAGGTGAGGTCCTAGTCGCAAGGCGCTGGACCCTTTCGAGACATGCCACATCCTTTTTTAAGTACGGTGCCCAGGATTGTTGGCGCATCGTCTGTAAAGACTTGTGTGATAATAATAATAATTTTGATCATTTTATTTCAGTGAGCGTGTTCCTTCTCGAGCTTATATGTTACCTTCTGTAACGAGATTATTCATATTTTCCAATAGTTTCCACCACTATTTCTACTAACGAGGCATGCATTGAGCGTAGTGGACAGCAAAGAAATCGATCAACACAATAAGTCATAACTGAAGCATGTTTATAGTATGTTTTGAACAGCCGCCGTGACCTTGACAGTTCTTCTTCTTCTTCTTCTTCTGAATAGACGGCAGGAGGACTACAGTCCGTGAAAGCCGCTTCACCTCCCGGGTCTCTGCTATCTCAGCGTAGATTCCTCACGAGGAGTTACTGAGCTGAAAGAGTAGGCGAATCGCGCGGGATAGCGGGAAGTTCACCGTCCAATATGCGTTTAAACTGCTCTTCGGTGACTGCCCCAATTGCGTCAGCGGAGAGTGCATTCCAAATATTGACCACTCTGGTCGACAGAGTAAACGATGGCTTCAGGTGTTCCGTTCGGCGCTTCTGCAACTTCAGCGAATGACCTCTAGTTCTGGAGTCCGTGGATACCGAAAAGAATTGTTGAAGTTCTGTTCCGTAATATCCAAGTAGGATTCTCCGCGTGACCAGTAAATCATATCGCATTCTTCGATATTCCAGTGGGAAAAGTTTGAGTTCCCGCAATCGGTCGTCATAGGGAATACGAAACATACCCCTCACACACTTGGTAGCCCTCCTTTGGACTTTCTCCAGACGATCCTTCTCCCCTTTGGTTAATGGATAGTTCACGGGAAGCCCAAATTCTAATATTGGTCTGACGTGAGAGCTATACAGAACTTGAAAAACTTTGGGATTTATCTCTAAGAAGGATCGTCTCAATGCCCACCACATGCGGCTGGCAGAACCGACCTTTCTCGCAGTATCCTCCGCAGTTTTGAGGGATGAAGTTACCATCACCCCCAAATCTCGCTCTGCATCAACTATCCTGAGACCATGGCCCTCCAACGGATATGCATGTCGCATGTTGTTGCTCCCGATGTGCATGATAGCACACTTCTTTTCATTAATCGGGAGCATCCATCTGTCAGTCCAACTCCGAAGTGCATTCAAATCATCTTGCAAGTGGGAAGCGTCAGCGGCCGTCGTGACAGAAGCCCACACCTTCAGATCATCTGCAAATAAGAGACATCCACTGTTCAGAATACCGGGAAGGTCACTCACATAGAGTTTGAACAAGGTTGGCCCCAGAACGGATCCTTGTGGTACACCAGAAGTTGGGATAAAGGATGCAGATCTGGCCCCATTGACTTCAACGAGGCTTCGCCTTCCGATAAGAAAATCCTCAATCCAATCAAGCAAAGAAGCCTCTATACCAGACATTCTTAGTTTCCAAATAAGCCTCTGATGTGGAACACGGTCGAATGCTTTACTGAAGTCGATGAAGACTACATCAACTGGCAAACCAGCGTCAAGTCTTCTGCACCAATGTTCTCGGGCGGTCAGTAGATTGGAGATACATGAGCGGCCTTTCGTGAAGCCGTGTTGGGCATTCGAGCATTGTTGGGTCTCGCGCAAATACTGTTCTATCTTATCCTTTACAATCCGTTCCAGCAATTTGCCTACGACAGACGTAAGTGTAACAGGACGGTAATTTACAGGGTCTGATAAACTCCAACCTTTGAACATCGGCTTTACTATACCCATTTTCCAATCCTCTGGTAGACGTCCCGAATCGATTAAAATTTGGAATAAAGCGGCTAAAGGTGAACTGATGATCCTTGATAAAGGTTTTAATATGGCAGGGTGAATACCATCAGGACCTGGAGATGTCTGTACCTTTAGATGTCCGATGAGGATTCGCACCATGTCAGCCGTGATCTTAAAATTGGCCATTACTTCCGTCGGCGATATTTGTTTGCAGGATATGGTAGGCTCTATTGCGTAAACTGATTGGTATTGCGATGCAAACACCTCAGCTTTCCCCGTGTCAGTCTCTATAACCTCCCGTTCCAAATTTTTGAGAGAAGGTACGGGGTTCGATGATTTGACCCGTCGCCGAATGTACGCAAATAATCGTTTAGGATTATATTTTGAAGAATTTGCTAATTGAAAGCTCGAATCGACTTCTTTTATCCTTCTTCAATTTTGAGCAAAGATTCCGTACAGCCCGATATTCTTCGTAATGGGCGTCCGATCGGCTCGTTCTGAATTTAATCCAGAGACGCTTTCTTTGCCGCAGGCAGGTACGAAGTTCTCTATCAAACCATGGAGGGCCACGGGAGCCGGGACGATCTCTGGTTAATGGGGCAACATCCTCTAAGCAACGGATATTATTCAGGAACCATTTCCAACAGTCATCAATAGTGGAATCAACGGGTAACGTCCAGTCAATTGAGGCTGCTTGTTCAACCAACAATTTCAAGTCCATGTTCCAGAAGTTTCTCCGTGGAAGCCGCGACGGCTGGTCCGGTTTACCCCGAGTCCATTTGAACCGAATAGCACAATGGTCGCTTGTATCGATGGGCTGTTCTACGGATAAGTCAACTACATCTGACTCTCTGGGTGACAAAACCAGATCAAGAGTAGACGGAGTCTGGCCATGTCCATAGCGAGTAGGAACGAGAACGTGCTGCACGAGGTTCAAATCCAGAATCAGATTTAGAAACTCCCGTTGGTACTCATCCCCATTTGTAACGAGGTCCAACCAGTTGATGTCCGGAGCATTCAGGTCACCGAGTATCATACAATCGTTCTTCGTCCCATGGCGGCGGAGCTGGTCAAATAATGCCATGATACTGGCGCAGGGTGAACGGTAGATGACACCGATCATTGCTGATCCATTACTGGACTTGATCTGACACCAAATGCTTTCAGCAAAACCATCATCATCTCGAAAACTATCAACAACCTCCACTGATAAATGTTCTTTGACGTATATCGCCACCCCACCACCATGTCGAGATTCAATTCGATCACTTCTGAGTAGGCGGTAATTCGGAATGAATAGCTCTGCATCAGTAATGTCGAGTGTCAGCCAGGTTTCCGTTATTCCAACGATATCTGGCTGTAGTGCCAAGACATGATGGCTTACTTCGTCAAATTTGTTCCTCAAACTCCGCGCGTTGGAACAGAGCACTTCGAAATACTTTAATGGAGAGCAGTTGGATGCTCGATCAGTATGGGCCTCCAGCGAACTTTGGATGGCCTCTTTACTACGCGAAAATTCACAATCGAAAGCAGAAGGAATAAAATCGCGTTTTAACTTCATCACAGGAATAAACATAAGTGACTTGCTGACAAGGCAAGCCATGGGAGTAGAGTAACACTAATAAATAACTCCGGGGATTAGGTTCATCCGTTTCAACATTCGCTGATTCAACTCGCTTTTGAAAAGCTGTTCGGATGATTATGAAAGGACCCCATTCGGTAGCGAGTTGCAAGTGTTCACCACCCGCGTGGATAGCGTGCTCGCATTACTCAGCTTTAGAGGAAGAAGAAGAACCGATGGAACACGTCTCCATATTGACCGAGAAGAACACGGAGTGACAGAAGGAGGTCAAACCTTTCCCTTCGAAGTTTTAGGGGGCAAAGTTTCAGTAAGCTCTACTATCCTCGTACGCGAAGTGAAGCATTCCATGAACCATCGTAGTCCCCTTTGTACTCTTCCCAAGCAGTCGCATTCGCCTTTACACTGAGGAAATGCAACAAGTAGCCCAAGTTCTAACAGAGGACGAACATACACAGAGAAAAGTGTCTGGAACATTTGCAACGTAGTGGTCGCAAATGAAAGTCGAATCGCCCAGAGCATCCTGGTAACGCTGCCTATTCTCCGACAAGTGTCAGTCTTCGACTTCAAGGAATCCATAACCAGAATTCCTAACTCTTTTTCGACCGTCCCCGTTCTAATAGGCTTACTTCCCAGAAAGTATTCACCAGCAGTCTCATCGGAGTATATGCGCATGACGACTGTCTTGTCCTCATTGATACGCAGTGGCCAGCGATGTGTCCAACTGACTAAGTCATCAACTGCTTGTTGCAGTTGCTTGTGGCCATCGCAGGAACTGACCGAGGCCCACAGTTTCAGATCATCTGCGAATAAAAGACAATCGATGGCTACCGCGTCCGGAATGTCATTCACAAAAATTTTGAATAAAAATGGGCCAAGAACAGATCCCCGCGACACTGCGACCCGTTATGGTATTTCATCATCCTCGTGCCTGGACCTGATTTTCATACGGCACGCGCACTGCATATCTAACATCGAACATCTGCAGCCTCTCGATTCCAGTGACCACGCGGTAATCCTAGCATACACATGCCTTCCCAATCAAAAAACGTTCAGGAATCAGCGCATCCCTAACCCGTGGAAGACTGACTTCAATGTTCTTATAACCGCCGCTAGCCAGCAGTCGTGGGATGTAGAGAATTTGAATCTTCACCTAGCCTGCAGAAAATTCTACGACAACCTACGGGAATTGTATGCAGCTCATGTTCCGATGAAGAAACACCCTAGCAGCTATCGTGGTCCTCCATGGTTTGATAAATGTCTACAAAGAATGATGCGTCATAGAAAGAGGTTGTGGTGAATCTTCAAATTGGAACCCACTGCGGTTAATTATGAAGCCTACAAATCAATTCGTAATGCTGTAACGAAAGTTAAAAGAAACAAGCGTCTTACCTTTGAGAGATCATTAATCGAAAATTCTTCGTCTCAACCCAAGAGACTGTACGCTTATGTAAACAAACGTTTGAGAAGGAAAGACGACATTTCATTCTTATCGGACGACAACGGCCACATCCTCACAACAGATTCATCAAGAGCCGAAACTATGGCAGAATTCTTCGCATCATGCTTCTCTGGAGAGCAGCCCGACCTCCCGCATATCAACGCAACCGACAATGCTATGCTTGACACTGTCACATTTAATTCCGATGCTGTGTACGGACTACACAGAGAACTCGATCCAACCAAGTCTCCTGGATGGGATGGAATCCACCCAGTTATACTGAAACATCTGGCTCCAATAATTGCTCGGCCCCTGGCTTGTGTCTACCAAAAGTCATTTTCGGAGGGCGAACTACCTATCGAATGGAAATATGGTGTCGTTAAGCCGTTTCATAAACAGGGTGACAAGCACAAGCCTAGTAACTACAGACCAATATGCCTTACTTCTGTTCTGTTGAAGATCATGGAGAAGCTGATGAAACGCTGCATTGAAAATTATATTTACAACCGCGACGTACTTTCTCCTACACAGCATGGATTTATCAAAGGTAGGTCTTGCTTAACCAACCTCTTAATCACAAGAGAGGCTTGGGCTGATGCAATAGACAATAAGATATCTATCGATGTGATATTCTTCGACTTTTCGAAAGCTTTTGATAGGGTCAATCACCGGAAGCTGCTGCATCGATTGAGAGCATATGGGCTTGGAGGCTCGCTTTTGAAATGGCTTCATAGTTTTATCGCAGATCGGCAATGGGCTGTGCAAATTAACGTGTCCCTTTCTAGTTGGAGGCCTGTCAGCAGTGGAGTACCACAAGGGTCGGTTTTAGGCCCTCTCTTATTCATTCTTTATGTGAATGACATAACACGTAGTCTGCAATCAACTTGCTTGATGTTTGCAGACGATCTGAAAATATGGCGCGCAGTTGCTTCATCAACTGACCGTGAAATACTGCAAAAGGATATAGACGCCATCAGTAAATGGGCATCAGTCAACGATCTTCCGCTGAATGCTACCAAAACGAAACATTTGACGGTAGGCGTTCTGTACCCCTTTGATTATTACATCGATGACATGAAGATTGAGAGCTGTACGGAGACCAGAGATCTAGGCACGATTGTGACTTCCAGCTTGAAGACCGCAGCAAACACTGCTCAAGCACGATCAAAGGCCTTTCGATGCTTGTGGGCCCTAAGAAGAACGTTTGCTGATTGGTCTATTCCTATGACAAAAATACTTTTTAGCACTTACGTTCGACCACTCCTAGAATACGGTGTTGTAGCGGCGTTTCCCTGCACCGCAGCCGAAGAGCGACTTCTAGAAAAAGTTCAACGACTTGCGACGAGATTCTGCACCAGTATCTGCAAGCTACCATACGCAAAGCGATGTCTGAAATTGAATATTTTCTCACTAGCCTACCGCAGGTTTCGTGGTGACATGATACTCCTCTATCGGATTGTTTGCCGGAACGAGCTTCCTGGCCTCAGATCGCTTTTTGTAGTTATCTCTGACCATCGCACAAAGGGCCACAAATTTCGGTTGCTCGTCCAACGGACGAATCGTCTGTCGCACTGGTACAGATTTTCACAACGTGTTGTCGGCACTTGGAACTCACTTCCGGCCAAGGTTGTTGAAGCGCCAAGTCTATCTCTGTTCAAGAACAGCACCGATCAATTTCTCTGGTTCGCCAAAGACGACAGCTTTGAGAAACGAATCCACCTCCCAGGATACCCGAGGCGTTGGTAGTTATGCCGGTTCAAGAAAGAGCTTAAATGGAACTTTTGTACTCCTTCTGCTCTAAATATAATTTTATTGTATTGTATTGTATTGCGGAGCTTGCTATTATCTCTGAAGACAAAACTATATTCATCTCTACACGGTTTGACCGCCCTGAAGTGAATGCCTTGATACACTTAAGAAGACACCCGTTAATACCTAGACTTTCCAGCTTGACGAGCAATCGGCTGTGTGGCACGCAGTCGAACGCATTACAAAATTCCATAGAAAGAACATCGACCGCTTGACCAGAATCAGTCAAAGCACACCAACTTTCTCGCGCCAGGAGCAGATTACTTACGCATGGGAGATTTTTGGTGAATCCATGCTGCTGTGGACACCAACGCCCACGCCCCAAAAGAAAGTGCTCTATTTTCCTTTTGATCAACATCTCTAAAATTTTACCGATCACAGAAGTCAGTGTGACCGGCCTGTAATTACCGGGACTACTGGGGTATCCACTCTTAAACAGGTTTAATAATACAATGTTTTCCTGTGGCACGACCCCTAATATTACAGATTTTTTAAGCAACCTGGCCAGCGGATCGCACAATGCGTCTGATAGTGCTCGTAAAACCAACAGATGAATACCGTCTGGCCCTGGCGCGGATTGTGCGTCTAACTGTTCCAACAGGAGTCTAACCGTCTATATATCTACATCAAGATAAGAAAGGACCTCACTGTTCTTAGAGACAGAAGGGGAATCACTGTCTTCTAGACAGTACACGGAGGCATATTGGTTAAACATGGTTTCAGCTTTCAAACCATCCTCAGTAATCTTTATCCCGTTATTATCTATCAAATTAAAAGTAAATGGCGATGCCATTGTGCGGCGACGCATCTATGCGAATAAGCGTTTTGATGCAAAAGTAGACTCGTCAACCAATCGCTGCTCGTACAACACACGTTTTCTGCGCTTCAATGCCGTGTAGAGGTTTTTAGCTTGCCGATAATTGTCGTAGTCTGTGGTGTTTTTCCGGCTTACGAATATCGACCACAGCCTTTGACGTTGCCGCAAACGTTTCCGAAGCTCCTTGTCAAGCCAAGGGGGACCGTTCGCCTTACGACGACGTGTGAACAACGGAACAGCCACCTCAATAACTGTCCAGATATTATTCCGGATCACCAGCCGAGAACCAAGTCCAGCTTCTGGTCTGCACGAGTAGCTCCCCGAGCCGGCGGAACTGCTTCTACCAACAGGAGAAGGTGCGAAGGCGAGTGACTGGCGCCTGAAAACCAGTTTGCGTCGGGCAGATGTAGCTCGTTAGCCTGGTCGGGCCTTTCATCTAAGGGAAGGGAAACCCTGATTTTAGACCTCTGCTGCCTTGCGGGATACCCGATCGCGGGAAAGGCTTCGGGAGAAAACCCTGAGGAAAACCCTGGAACAGAGTCTGGTAGACCACCTCTTTCTGGCAACTCCCTGCTGCCTTGCAGGTCGCACTTGGTTGTGCAAAGACTAGAGAAGCTGACTCGAACAAACGCCGGGTGGTGCTGGGGACGCCGCTTTGTACCCAAATTCCCAAGAACCTTCTTTGAAGCCGACTCATCCTCCAGGAGGAGATAGTCGCACAAAAGTAAGTAAAGTAATCTTCAACTTCAGCTGATTGATCGAAAGGCCAATCGAGAAATGACGCAACATCACATAACCTATCCGCATCTGCATTCCAAAAATTCGTTCTGGGAATGGGATCTGCTGTCCAGCTAGTGTTACGCATAATCTCTACAACCTAATGGAGCTGAGTAATATCGGACTGCGTTGGAGTAAATACCACGTCCAGAATGGACTCGAACCCAGTAGGGCGCACGGATGTGCAATCGTGCAGTACTTCGTGCTGTGCGGCTAACACCGTGTTAAATTGATTGGCTAGAGGTAGTGAGCTGCATGCTGAAACAAGGTGGAGTCTCACTACAATTTCCTGTTCATTTTTCTTCCTCATATTTGTCTAGGCCTGAGCAACCTGACAGTATCTTAGCCCACGTGCAGTCTTACTTTACTTTTACTTTTATGCGACTATCTCCTCCTGGAGGATGAGTCGGCTTCGTTTGAAGTGTCTTGGGAATTTGGGTACAAAGCAGCGTCCCCAGCACTACTCGGCGTTTGTTCGAGTCAGCTTCTCTAGCCTTTGCACAAACAAGTGCGACCTGCAAGGCAGCAGGGAGTTGACAGAAAGAGGTGGTGTGCACCAACTAACCGTCTACGAGACTCTGCTCCAGATTTTTCCTCAGGGTCTACTCCCGAAGCCTTTCCCGCGATCGGGTATCTCACAAGGCAGCGGAGGTTTAAAATCAGTGTTTTCCTTCCCTTAGATGAAATGCCCTCCCAGGCTAACGAGCTACATCTGCCCGAAGCAAACTTGTTTTCTGGCGCCAGTCACTCGCCCCTTCTCCTGTAGGTAGAAGCAGTTCCGCCGTGCTCAGAGAGCCACTCGTGCAGGCCAGAAGCTGGACTTGATTGTCAGAGGCTATTTGAGACGCACGCCATATGGGAGCATTTTATAGACCGTGGGAGCTTATCCCCACTGCCACCCCTGCCTATGACAACCTTTGGAACCTACTTTACTTTTACTTTTATGCGACTATCTCCTCCTGGATGATGAGTCGGCTTCGTTTGAAGTGTCTCAGGAACTATAACTGTGCGGCTCTATGCCTTGGTCAGACTTGTGCTTTGATACATAACGCATAACTATCTCTTCCACAACATTGCCTTACATTTTTCACTAACATGCTCCCGACCTCTTCATTCCCATAGCCTACTCGCTCCTGATCATGCGATTGACAGACACTGCCATCAAAACATTCAAACCTGTTAAATATTTCAAGGAGAATTTCGATCGTATCAACTCACTGAACTATTCCAGCAGTGGAGAGTCCCTCATCTCGAGTAGTGACGATGATCAAATGGTGATTTACGATTGCACCAGTGGCACGTAAGCCGGCGTGATTCCTCTACCTCTGCCTCATTGCAGCCCTAAACGAACGCTGAACAGCAAGAAGTATGGAGTGAATCTGATCCAATTTACACACAGCCCGACTACCGCTATTCACGCTTCAACCAAAATCGATGGTAGGCTGCTCTCTTACTAATCCCCTGCGTACAGACACAATACGGTATTTGTCCTTGCATGATAACAAGTACATTCGATATTTTCAAAGTCACACCAAAAGGTAGGTTGTCGTTTTACGTGTATTTTGCAGGGTTGTTTCTTTGTGCATGTCTCCGATTGATGACACCTTTTTGTCCGGTGGGATGGACAATACCATACGTCTATGGGATCTGCGTTCGCCAAATTGCCATGTATGTAAAAGGAAAGAAATTTCCTAAATTCCACTTGTTTTCTGGTGTTTGATATCGTGGGTTTTTGCGTTTGTTGAGTTATGGACTGTTAATGACCACTTTGTTTTCGACATTAATGTAAGAAATCGTATTGGCATTCAAAGACGTCGCTGGTTTGGTCGTGCGCTGCGAAAGGAAACTCATCTTTTTCCTGCTTCGTTGCAATGGGGAGAGATCATGGTTGGGCTCAAGTATATAGAGACATTGAGGGCTAAACATTCTTTAGTTGGAGTTTGCCAAGGTTCTGCCAGATCCTGATACGCAATCACTACTTACTCCCGGAGACATTGCTCCGAAGTCTTCATTCGTGGTACTGTAGGTATCTTCTTGAAGAGTTTAATTGAAATGGCATTTCTTCAAGGAGAGTGCAAAGGAATGCTTGGTGAGACTGAGAAGAAGCTGTCCTGCTGCTGTTGCTCTACTTATTGACAAAATTGATTACCGATTTCTTTTAAGATGTAGGCATCTCAAACGGAATCTAAACTACTTACTTTTTACCGCTTTCATGTTTTCTTTTCGTATAACCCTTGTACATTTTTTACGACAGTTAAACATTCGATGCTTTTTCAACGGATGTGCTATCGTGCAGGAATTCTGTGCTGTGCAGCTAATGCCGTGCTAAATTGATCAGCCACCATTTGTGAGCTGCGTGCTGAAACACACTGGAGTCTCACTTCCATTTCTTATATATGTCTAGGCCGGGGCAACCTGACAGTATAATAGCCCACGTGCAG
>JACCGJ010010340.1:0-11812 GCA_013407085.1 Atriophallophorus winterbourni
GGCTCTAAGGCTAGAAAGTGCTTGCGATTCTGTAAACTTTACAAACCACAGGGAACCTTTAACTCCAGGCAGTAACGGCGACGACTTTACCTGGCAAAAACATTAGTCGCTTATTTCATGTCACTGATTGTTCGAATAAATTGCGTTTTCTCATCGATACGGGTGCTGAGATTAGTGTAATCCCCCCACACCACAGGAACGCAAGAACGAATCCTCATTGACATTACAGGCGGCAAACGGTACGCAGATCACCGCGTTCGGCCAACGTTCACTAACTTTAAACCCTCAGGAGGCCTCAGACTGACATCGTTGGATCTTCATCGTTGCAGACGTACGAACCTCGACAGTAGGGTGCAGATTTCTTGCACGCTTTAACTTGTCCGTCCGATTTTAAGTCCCGTAAACTTATCGACATACTGACACGTTAAAAACGCTAGAAACATGCTGTTTCTGCGATACAGTCTATTCGCGTATACCAACCAAATATTCCAGAACAAATGCAGCTTATGTCTGGTTCCCAAATTTTTCCGCCCAAATCCCCGCATATGCGATTAATTCAAATTCACTTCCATTTTAATGGTCTGAAAACATATAGCGTGACAAAACAGAATAGATGAGAGTTACGAATAACATGGTAGCAAAACGGTTTGTTTTGTCCTTACTGAGCATGTTTTTCAGTATCAGTAAAATCCATTGGAAAAACTGGTTTCAAAGTTCACGCTTTTATGGGTAAAAGTATATGGTCAAAGTTTTGGATTGGTCAACTAAAGAATTGCTCCAAATTCGATTTCGTATCCAAGTTGGGTGAATGTGCAACCATATACAGGTAGGCCATTTTCATGTAAAGCATACACGTACGAATAAAGACTTCGACAGTTTAAGTCTTGAGTCGGGAATATGTGCTGTGATCAGTCTGACTTATCGCCGACTGTTCTGGAGGGTATCTGCGTGAATACAGTTATTTAAGGGGATGGTTGGGTATGCAGTATGAATTGAACTCAGTATCAATCACCTCTAAATGGCGTAAGCGAAAGTCGATATAGATTGGAGACTGCAATACGATCTTCGTATTGTTTGTGCGTTAAACCGCGTACGAAGCTTGGTGGTCTGATTGATTATTCTCTCTCTGCAGAGGCTGATGGCCTTCTTAGCCAGGGTGACCAAGCCTGACAGCATACTCTCCCATGGTTCGGGCCTCAAGTCGTCCTTTAATTATTCCGATGGAGCGGTTTGCTCAGGAACTCCCGACCACGCGTTCTAACTAAGCAGTAGCAATACTCGTGACGTCTTTTCATAGACAGCTGTGACGTTATGTGACGGTTTCAAAGTGCTGCTCACCCGCACACCCACGATGTTAGACACCATATCGAAACACGCGGTCCCCTAATCTTTACTCGACCGAGATGGTTAGCACCAGACAAATTGGTCATTGCCTAGCGAGAGTTCGAGCATATGATGGAATTGGACATCATACGTCCATCAAAATCATCATGGGCCTCACCTCTCCACATGGTCGAAAAGAAGAAACATGGTGCATGGTGCCCTTGAGGGGATTATAGGGCACTGAACAAAACTACTGTTCCTGATAGGTATCCTATACCACACTTCCGCGACTTTGCCGTGACACTTGAAGGAAAGACCCTCTTTTCCAAGCTTGACATGGTTCGTGCCTACAACCAGATACCAGTGGAACCAGAAGACGTGCCCAAAACAGCCATAACCGCACCTTTCGGACTTTTCGAATTCGTTCGAATGCAATTCGGTCTGCGCAACAAAGCACAGACATTTCAACGGTTCATTGATCAAGTTTTCTTGGGTCTCGATTTCGTCTTCGTTTACATCGATGACGTACTCATCGCTAATAAATCGCCCACTGAACACGCTGATCATCTACATCGCGTTTTTTCACAATTATAGAAGTACGGCATAGTCGTAAACCCCGATAAATGCGTAATTGGTGTAGAATCACTGAAAATTCTTGGACATCAAGTTGATTCTAAAGGTATCAGGCCATTAGAGCGAAAGGGGTCCGCCATAAAAGACTACCCATTACCTGAATCAATACGACATCTCCGTCATTTCCTTGGTCTTGTGAATTACTACCGTCAATTCATTCCTCACTGTGCCGAGCTAATTCAACCATTGACGGATTTACTCCGCAACAACAAACGCTCGTTAAATATAACGGACTCATCTTGAACTGCTTTTGAACGCATTAAAAATGCGCTTAGCGAGGCAACATTGCTGAACCACTTACCGTCTGATCCTAATATCAAACTATTTTTATCCACGGATGCGTCTAACGAAGTGATTGGTGCAACTTTGCAATATAGTCGCAATGGAGAACTGTGCCCATTATCGTATTTCTCAAAGAGACTACAACCAGCTCTGGTTCGCTACAGTACGTTTGGCAGAGAATTGCTTACAATCTATTATGCCATCCGTCATTTCCGCCATTTACTCGAAGGGCGAGAATTCACTGATCATAAAACGCTCTGTTACGCCCTGCGTTCAAACACCGACCGCTATTCAAATCGAGAAAATCGACAACTGGACTCCATTGCACAGTTTACCACTGATATCCGACACGTCTCAGGCCAATATAACGTTGTCGCCGACGCCCTATACCGCAGTCACCTCAATTCTATTACCAGCGACGTCCAATCACTAAAATGAGCTCACTGACCAAAAGCTACCACAAATCCGTAAATCGTCATCGTTGATGTTAACTGAGATCCCAATTCCTGGCTCCTCCATGTCTATTACATGCGATCTATTCACAGGCACCTTTTGTACCAGCAACATTACGTCGAGAAATATTCCACCAACTGCACGATCTCTCACATCCTAGTATTCGCGCTACTAGAAAGTTAATCTCTGACCGTTTCGTGTGGCCAAAAATAAATCACGACATTTCGATTTAGTCGCGTTCATGCATTCATTGTCAACGTGCGAAATTTTACCGTCACAATATTTCACCTTATGGTACTTTTACAGCACCAGAAGAAAGATTCATTTATATTCGTCTCGATTTAGCTGGACCACTGCCATCCTCACGTAATCATTCTTACACCTTAACATGTGCTGACAGATTTACGCGATGGCGTGTTGCAATGGCCTTGAAACACATTGAAGCAAAGACGAATACCGAAGCATTAATCGAACCTTGGATATCACAATTAGGCGTTTCTTCAGTCATTACAACTGACCGTGGTTCACAATTCCAATCAGCACTCTTTCGAGAGTTAAAACAACTGCTAGGCACCGAACACATTCGCACCACAGCCTATCATCCTTGCGCGAATGGTCTAGACGAGCGCTCTCACCGACAACTGGAAGCTGTCCTCATTGCTCACTGGAATACACAAAATTGGTCAGTCTCCTTACCACTTGTCATATTAGGATTACGAACGGCAGTGAAGGAAGATCTCGGGTGTTCAACGGCAGAACTAGTTTATGGTACAACACTACGGTTACCGGGTGAAATGGTCAGTGGCTCTCGTGAACACGACTTCACACCTACTAGTCAGTACATCGAAGATCTTAAGCGCCATATGCGGACATTGCGTTATCAACAGCCAAGAAAATTGCATCGCGATAAGCAAGTGCATGAAGACCTCCAATCATGCGAGTTTGTCTTTGTGAGGGTCGACAGTGTGAAGAAGCCCTTGATGCCACATTACAGCGGTCCGTACCGAGTACTTGAACGTCATCCCAAATACTTCAAGATAGATAAAAACGGAAATCCTGACAACATTAGCATTGATCGCCTAAAGGTCGCGTATGTGCAACCCTTGCCGTCAAGCTCAAACTGAAGCTTACGAAACACTAAAAGCGGTGTTGTCAATATACCTACTTGTATCCCGCAAAATGCTATCGACATCCAATCCATCCCTCCCACATAACCAATGTGTATACCCAGTCCTTCCCCACAGACTTTACGTTCTTGCTTGAAAAGAACCCAACACACACGATCTTGCCGTATTGTTACTTGGCCAAAGAAACTTGAGACTTACCTCACTTAAAATCTTTCGAGCGTTTCCATTTCTTTCCAACGCTCTAGAAGGAAGATGTGTCGAGATTGTACAAATCTAATTTTACTTAACAATTTTTCTGGTAAAAAACTATTGTACAGTCTTTGATATCTTCAGTTTCAATTTGTTCTGACAATATCGTTTCGCTCAGACGATCGATAGTACTATTGATTTTTCTATTTCCTGTTAACGTTATCACTCACGTTTCACCGATTTTTTGTTCGATAACTCAGTGAACACAATTCATCTGTCGAATAGGATTTTGTACATAATCAACCCATCAGTTAATCACAATACACTTTTGTTGCGTGCATCACCCGCATTCTTGGTCGATCTGGGTTTTTGGGGAATGTCGTCTCGGGAACGTAACATTTCGAGTAGAAATATTGAATTCATTAGAAGAACAATAAGAAATTACCGAAAGACGATTGCGGATTATATGTACGTGGATCGAAAGAACTGTTCGTGAGTCAGATTGCTTATATTTGTACTGCGATATATTTTATACAATCTTGACTGGTCCACTACAAACTCACGTCACAGACGATACAATGGCATTTGTAGTGGTAAGCTATACTGCAAAGTGTGTAATGTATTATATGTATCTTTAAAAATACAGAGTTACGTATTCTTTTGAATGTTCCGCGTTGCGTTACCACTAACAATTAATATTTTTCTGTCTTGTAATTTTTTCCCCGGTATTGCTCGTTCGATATTGATCGGAGAAACGTCGTATTCCGAAAACGAAAGAGAGAATCGAGATTAGTAATCCGAAATTGTGTTTCCTCATCACGTGGGTTTGTCAGACGTTCACACAGAGTTCGCGCGACTGTGTGTTATGTTGTTTCAAACAAACCGGCAAACAGCAACATGATGAAAAACGTTAAGCAATATAAATTTACGTTTGAAATTATTAAGAAATTTTCAAAAGAAAAATAATTCCCAAACAATCTCTCCCCCAAAATTTCAATAAAATGTAGCATATTGTGATATTATGATGAAGGGATGAAATGGCTTACAATAGGTTTTCAAAGTACAAAATTGTATGATTGTGTAAAGATCAGATCTGCTTATTGCGCAAATTCTATAAGAGAACTCTTTGTTGCTTTTCAATATACTCAGAATGTTTATTCTGTTTGAATGGTGAGCTAAGTAATATTGTAGAATTGTGAGCGAATGTTTCATTAATTACAGACATTAGAAGCAGCAGAAGTTTCGGTGTTTCTATGGTCTTCTACTTATTGATAGACGACAGACGGTCTTGCCCTTGTAAGCCGCATCTCTCTCTATCAAATCGAAGTTGGATAACTCCATGTCGACTAATCCAAACATTGAACCTTTATATTATGCGAGCTTTGAAGCCATGCATCGAAGTAAACTATACATCTATGCCCCATTTAACCGGTTGAAAACAATTTCTGCCCTATCAATTTTTGCCTGATTCCTGAACTGATCAGTAAGCAAACAAATCTCGTTTTTACTACTTATGTTATTCGTAATTCCAATATTAATATGTGGTTTTTGTAAAACTGTGTGCTTTTTAAACAAATAAATTGAATTGAATTGAATAGGCAACGCAAACTTCAAGTGAAGAAATCTTGTCCAGTGTTGTACGGCTTGCCGGTGATTAAAGGCAGTTCATTATCCATTAGTGGCTTCAAGCGGTTTTCAGATCCTGCTCCAATAACCTCCTCCGGAAAGACATTTCACAAGTTAGCAATTCTTATTGAGGTGGTTAATCCTTGTGTTATGTCATTTAAAAAAGGATTATAATCGGCTTCATAACCAGCGGGATCCAGATGTCGAAACGCTACTGTATTTTCCCGGTTTTTGGTGGGAGAACATGTAATTATTGAAGGTGTCATTCTAACAATTCTACTTCTTCAACGAGAGAGTCGTCTTTCGCTCTATGGGAATTCTTTCTAAGAAACAAGCGATCCGGTGTATTGAACCATGTTGCAACGATGATACCCGTTTTGAAACGGTGATCGTAAGTGAAAAGTCGTTAATGGGCAGTAGTATTTGTAACAAGATCTGACAGAATTTAGTGCATATGGACGAAAATTCTGGCATCTCTTGTGCGACACACCTGCCAGCACTGGAGACGCAAATTAAGAAGTGTTACTGGACAAATGCTTACTGACTGTTTTGGAAAGGAAATCCACTGTTAAATGAAACCCTTTCATAAGAAATTCCATCTTGTCAATGCCCGCAGTGTGTCAGTAAAAAGAATGTGATGCAACATACACGGGCCATCCATCTGCAATCTATTCACGAGAAGAAATAAAGGTCATTTACATGCATTTCCATTGCACACACCACACCCTATTTCGTGATATTTGCACTATACAGATGTTATACAGAATTCGCTCAGCTTGTAGTGGATAATGAAGAATGTATCCGGAGACTGAGTGGGTTCTAGTTATATCCACATACAATTTTGCCTTCGAGACAACCACAGAACAAGGATACCTCGCGTGAACAAATAGTATATTGTTATTGGTGATTGAGTTGATCATGTACAAATGGTAATCAACAGGTGAACATCGTTTACTGAGTTAACGAACTGGAAATCAATAAAATATGAGTGATAACGATAAAAGTATATCGAATTGAATGCGTGTTCGGGCTCAACAATTGTCGTTAGTTTCGATTACCGATAACGCCATATTGATTTATCGATTTCCTTTTATTGGTAATCGAAACGAAATGACAATGTCTACGTTAACAAATTAGGATGATACAAAATATAAAACTGTACAAATAACTATAAACTCAGGTGACCTTCCTATTCACTAAGCAGTCGATTGCTCTTATCAAGATTAGTGGAAGTATCTTAATGTTCAACGTGGTAATATCAATGCTGTCGTAGAGTAAGGAGAGGAGAAGTGCTCGACCTATTTTTCGTCTCCTGAGTTTTGTCGACAATCGGATTATCATATTGTTACTTAATGGGAACTGCTTTCAGTTTATTCGGACCAATGGCTCTCTTGATCCAATCATAAACACCGTAAAAATGACCAGTATCCCCAGATGTTTGGATACGGAGGCTAATTTTAGTTCAACAGTCATTTACACATCGCCCAGCAATCTGCTGGAACTTATTTATAGCTGCACTAAGAATTCGTAAGATTTTATCAAGAACGCTGTGCGGTTATCGTCCATGGCAGCATGTACTTTTGTATGTAAGTATGTATATATGTATGTATGTAGGTAGGTCTGTAATAAATCACAAGTCTCACGAAGGTTAAGTGCCACACAGCGATCGAGTGCACGTGGGATAAAATACTGTTAGGTCGCCCAGGCTTGACATTCATGAGAATCGAAAACAGAAATTGTAGTAAGACTCGTCGGTTTTTCCGCAAGTTGCTCGCTAAGCAGCACATTAGTCCAGCACTCCAAGACATAAGTTTGGCTCCAAGCCAGTAGCTTTATCGAGCTTTTTGCGGACCAGAAGTGGAAAGTGCAACTTTACATATGAAGTTTTCTAGCGAATCCCAGTTTTAAGAGGCTGGATTTGATAGATTAGTTTTGTTGAGTTAAGCTGTGGAGCGCGTCTATGCGCAACGCTATTAGATGGCGTGACCGTAGCTGGAGGGCTTACAAATTCTCTGAAACTCACAGATCCAGACTGCAGTACTTATAGACAACAAATTCAGCTGTTGTGCTGCAAAGGAAAGCTAAAATAGTCTCCGAATCCAGACTTGCCATAAAAAGCAAAGATTAACTTGATAGCTTTTATAGCTATGTTAAGTCCAAACGATCTTTAAGAGAGGTAATAGGTACGTTGGTGCTGGATGATGGAAACACAGGAAAAAGCCGATGTTTGCATTCATTCTTCTGCAGTGTTCATCGGCGCGATTTAGGTAACCGTTTAGAAACTCACGAGTGAATAGCACCTTTCATTAGCTCTGTAGAGGTTAATGAGGAAATGGTCACCACATTTCTGTCTTAGCTGCAAAAAACTTAGTCAGCTGGCCCAGATGGTATACATCCTGCTATTCTTCGACCGCTCGCGAATATAGTTGGCCTTGCAATCAGCAAATTCTTTCGCAGCTACCTTAATTCAAGGTATACTACTTGATGATCGGAAACGAGCTGCGGTAGGAGCTATATATAAAAGGGTCCCATTTCGGATGTACGCAACTATAGGCCAGTAAACCTGACTAGCATTCTTTGCAAATGTTTGGAAAAAATCATTCGGCAACAAATATTTAAACATTTGGTAGCCAATTCCTTATAATCCGATGTCCAGCACGGATTCTGGAAAGGAAGGTCCTGCCTAACCAATCATCTAAGCTTCCTTGATGAAGTGACATTACGACTCGATGATGGGAGAGTAGTTGAAGTATGCTATCTTGATTTTCAGAAGGCCTTCGACTCAGTGAACCACAAATACCTTCTGCACAAACTAAGTATGTGTGGCGTCACTGGTGAACTATATTGGTGGTCAGACAGCTCCTTAACTAATCGCACTAACTATGTTAGAATTGCAGGTGTGTGCTCGGAGTAATCACTGATACTCAGTGGAGTGACTCAAGGCTTGGTGCTTGGTCCATTACTTTTTCTCATTATTGTAAACGACCTGACAGCCTGCTTGAGTTCACGTTGCTTTCTGTTTACTAATGATTTAAGATCCCAGTCGGCATGCAAAGACTTTGGGCTAACAATCAGCATGATCAAGACTAAAGTCCTTGGTCAAGGGACTCGATCACCTCCAATCATCACTGTTGGAAACTGTCAGCTTGAACCAGTACGTCATTTCACATATATTGGTTCAACCATTGCGGATAACCACTTGCTAGACACTGAGATTGATAAGCGGATTGGCAGAGCAGCTGTTATTTTGTCCTGATTGAACTCTCGTGTTTGGGGTAACCGCAAGCTGACTGTAAAGACGAAGATGGTGGTGTACAGCGCGTGCGTACTAAATGATTCACTGTACGGCAGTGAAACCTGGACCAATCACGCAAGACATGAACGGAAGCTGAATGCTTTCCATTTACGAAGCATCCGTCGTATCTTGAACATATCGTGGATGGACGGAGTGAATAACGCTGAAGTACTTTCAAAAGCTGTTCCCAGGTTGTCACGGCCGGGCGGTTTTGTGGATAAGCTCCCAATTCCAAAAATGCTCCAATGGCCCGCGTCTCATATAGCCTCTGACAATCAAGTCCAGCTCCTGGCCTGCACGAGTGGTCCTGTGTGACCCGGCGGAACTGCTTCTACTGACAGGAGAAAGGGCGAAGGCGGCTGACTGGCGCCTCAAAACCAGCATGCTTCGGGCAGGTGGAGCTCGTTAGTCCATGAAGGCGACCCACCTAGGGGAAGGAAAACCCTTATATCAAACCTCCACTGCCTTGTGGCTACATCCATTCATGGAAAAGGCTTCAGGAGTCAACCTCGAGGAAAAATCCGGAACCGGAGTCCCGTTAGGCAGTCCGAAGTTTATTCAACTTCGTCCTGCCAGCTCCTGCGACGGCATCGTTGTCCAAACGTATCAGACTAGCTGTTCCTTTGGTTCCAGTGGTGCCGTGGAGAGGGAGCACTTGCTGCATGGGCAACAGCTAGTTCTCCATATTGAACTGCCTTGGCGTACATCACAACGCACAAATGGAGAGGACACTCCATTCCGCTTCTACGGAAAATAACACGGGAAGCAGCAGATACCGGTTAAAAGCAATGGCTCGACTGGCGTAGAGCTAAGCGCCTGGGGCTGCTTTTGACGGTGGGAGAGACTTCCAGGTCTCATTGGACAGCTACCGCCCGCCTCAAGCTGGGCAGCCCCCAGTCAATAAGGTGCCGTCTCGCCACGGTCTGCTATCCTCATTGGGTGCATGGGGAGTAGGAATCAACCGACAAGCAGACTGTATTTTTCCGCACCAGCGAATCGAAATACCAAACAACAAATGTCAGTTCTGAAACTTGGAACCTGGAACGTCCGGTCCATGCTTCCAGGATTTCACGACGACGTCTCGAATATCAGAGGCGTTAGAAAGTCCGCCGTGATTAACAATGAGCTAAAGAGGCTGAATGTCGACGTGGCTGCCCTACAAGAGACGCGCTTACCAGACACCGGTAAGCTAACAGAAAGTGATTACACATTCTTTTGGAAAGGAAGAGGTTCCGATGAGCCTCGACTGCATGGAGTTGGGTTTGCCGTGCGAAACGACATATTAAAAGCAACAGAACTGAGCAGCAGCGGGAGCGAACGGATTTGGACTCTAAATCTGAGGTGCATTACTGGTACCATTACGTTGGTCAACGTTTATGCACCGACGCTCTCTGCGACGCCTGCTGAAAAAGACGCTTTTTATCATAACCGCACAGCCGTCCTGAAAAACGTGCCACAGAAAAACTGTGTAGTGGTATTGGGTGATTTCAATGCCAGAGTTGGTGCAGATTACGAGTCTTGGCAAAACTGTCTCGGAAGGTTCGGTGTAGGTTAAACCAATGAAAATGGGCAACGCCTTTTAGAATTGTGCACACAGTTCAATCTTTGTGTCAGTAACACTTTCTTTCAAACAAAACCACAGCATAAAGTCTCTTAGAAGCATCCTCGCTCTAAGCATTGGCATCAGCTTGATCTTATTCTTGTTAAGCGTACTAATATAGGGAGCGTGCTCCTCACCAGATCATATCAAAGCGCAGACTGCGACACTGATCATTCACTGGTCTGTGCAAAACTGAAGCTCCCCCACACGAGATTTCACCGCACCAAATTGTCTGCTAAGCCTAGGATAGACGTCACTCGCATGTGCGAACCTAATCTAACTGCGAGATTCGCAAAAGCCTTCACGGACGAGTTCAACAAGACAAACCCACTTGAATCTGCTTCAGAAAACTGGGAATTGATAAAAAGCTGCATATGCCGAGTCGCACTTTCCACTTTCGGTCCGAAGAAAGCTCGAACGAGCGACTAGTTCGAAGCAAACGCTTCTGATATGACTGCTGTGCTGGATGAGAAACGCTCAGCATTCTTGAGGTTCAAAGGTATGCAAACAGATGAAAACTTACGTCTTCTAAGAGCAGCTAGAAATAAGGTCCAACAGACTGCAAGGCGTTGTGCAAACGACTATTGGACTGAAGTTAGTCTCAATATCCAAAAAGCTGCGGATACCGGCAATTTTCATGGTATGTATGATGGGATCAAGAGAGCCATTGGCCCAAAAAACTTAAAACGGCTCCCATTAAGTCTTTATCTGGTAAGCCGATTGTCGACAAAACTCAACAGATGGAAAGATGGGTAGAGCACTTCTCCTCCCTCTACTCTAGGGACAGTACGGTTCTACCGCATGCAATTGAAAATGTCGAACGGTTGCCGACCATTGAATATCTAGATACCCTTCCTACTCTTGATGAGCTCAATAAGGCAACCGACCGCTTAGCGAATGGGAAGGCCCCTGGTGACGACGGAATTCCACCTGAGCTCATCAAATGCGGTAGAGCAGCATTATTACAGCCTCTTCACCATTTGCTTCTTCAGTGCTGGCAGGAGGGGGGTGTCCCACAAGAGATGCGAGACACAAAGATCATCACGCTATTTAAGAATAAGGGTGACAGAGGTGACTGCAACAATTACAGAGGAATCTCCCTTCTGAATGTTGTAGGCAAATTGTTTGCTAAAGTCTTACAGATCCGGCTGCAAGTTTTAGCTGATAGAATTTACTCCGAATCTCAATGTGGCTTCCGCAAGGGAAGATCAACCGTTGACATGATCTTCTCCCTGAGACAACTTCAAGAAAAGTATCGGGAACAGCGTATGCCATTATACGCTG
>JACCGJ010010341.1:0-18728 GCA_013407085.1 Atriophallophorus winterbourni
TGTTTTGTTTTGAATTTCCTACCTGCGGATTTAGTAAAGTCAAATAATTTAGCTGTTCTAATCAAAAATTGACAACTACATGAGAGCTTATCCTAATTTTACCCCCAGTTATTAATACACTATCACACACATTAGTTCTATTGATATATATACCCCTGATGCGGCCCACAAGAAGATTTCATGTCTACGGCAATACTCTTCACCAGGACTCGACGGCATCCACCCTAAAGTCCTGAAAGAAGCCGCATTGCACATATCCAATTAACATGCCACGTATTTTCAACGTTGTATGCACTCCGCCACTGTCCCCCAAGCTCGGAAAGAAGGTGTTATCACGCCTATCTTTAAAGGCGGTATCCGGTCGGAACCCGCAAATTGTCGCTCCATTGTGCTGTTGTCAGTCATTTCTAAAGTCATGTAGACCATAATCTCTGACCACCTTGTTTCACAACTGGAAACAAATCGATTTTTAATCATACAACAACACAGCTTTCGCGCCAATCGTTCATGCTTTTCCAACTTGCGTCTCGCACGGGATGAATGGACGAAATCCGTGGACGAAGGCATTGGAGTTGATGCAGTATTTCTGGATTTCTCCAAGACATTCGACCGCGTCGACCATGGTATGTTTTTACTTATACTCGCTTCCAGCGGCATTGGGTCATCCTTACTGTCCTGGATGATGTACTTTCTTCGCGACCGCTCCCTCTGTGTTCGTGTGCGTGACTGCTATTGCACCCGCTTACTAATCAAGTGCGGTCTGCCACAAGGCTCCGTTCTTGGTCTCCGACTCTTCATCATTTTCGTCAATGATATTGGCCAAAACATTGAATCGCCGTTCCTCCTATTTGCGGACGATGTCAAAATCTGGCGCTTACTCAAATCGCCAAGGGATTCACACGTCGTACAAAATGACTTGGATAGTTTACACAGCTGGTCCTAAAGAAATCATCTCCCATTTAACACCCCTGAGTGTATCATTTTCCATATCCGACACTCAGATCCGGTCGCTTACAGTTTGGGCACAACAGTACTACAGAGTGTTCGACAAAAAAATGATCTCAGAATCATCATCCAGCGCGATCTCGGTTGCACCACGCAATGCGAACGAGCCGCAGCAACCGCCATTCGCAACATTGGCTTACTTCGCCACGCTTTCGGCAGGTTCGACTGGTTTCTCTTTCCGGGATTGCTGAATGTCTACATCTGTCCACACTTGAAGTACGCTGTACAGGCTTGGCAGCCTTGGATATGCAAAGATGTGTCTGTTCTCCAAAAAGCCCAGCGACTTGCGACAAAGCTTGTCCGTGGTATGTATATCATGTCTTACGAGGAAAGGTTACGCAATTTAGATATATTCTCCGTTACCTACCATCTTCATCGCGGTGACATGGTACTTACCCACCGGATCTTGATTAACCCCCCCATTCACGCGAGTCGCTATTCGCTCCCTCTTCAAGCACTAACATCCGAGGACATGAGCTCAAACTCTTACATTAACAGAGCAGGCTTGAATGTCGACACAGCTTTTTCTCAAATAGAGTTTGCAGTCAGTCGAACACTCTCCCAAGCACGCATTTTGATGCCGCTTGCTTCGGTTCATTCGAAGGTCTCCTCAATTCTCACCTTCATGAAATCTCCCACTCCTAAGCCAAAAGTGCACCGTAAACACTATTATAATTTTTTTTACAAACCCTACCGAATTTTTTTCAAACTCACTAGCTCGTGGCAACAGTAAGTTCTTTTTCTGTGCCATTTGCATTCTCGTCACCACCCCGCTAACTCTTTGCCAGTTTCATTGCTCTTACAGATCCCAGTATCGGAAGTCCGTATACATGCAATTTCAACTGACCCAGTTCGGTAGGATGTGGTGGGTTGACGCCTTACCTGTCCAAATGCCCAAAAATCCATTGCTGTTGCAGGCTAAACGCAAATGGGACCGCTATAAGGCCTTGGAAACTCAAAAATGTCTCTCTTAGCTTTTTTGACCCACCGCTTAATCCATCCAATGGTTTGTACGAGCTCTTAGCTTCTTATACAGTAATAAACTATTGAACTATTGAACTATTGATTGCACCAATACTTCAAATCTGTGGTTATTGTAAATTTAATATCTTTTCAAAACATAAATCTTGAATCTTGAAAACAAGGAAATCCGTAAGGTTAAAGAAATGATGTAACCCATAACAGAATGCGGTGTTCCTCAAAAAGACGATTTTTATCAGCTTCAAAAATCACGGACGTGTCTGTGGATAGAAAACTCGGTCTTCGTATTGGATCTTGGAATGTGATATATTTTAATGCGAGGAGGTTGAAAAACAAACTGGATGAACTCTTTGATCGGATTAGACGGGACCCTCCAGCGATTATTGCAGTGATGAAAACCTGGCTCTCACCTGAGCAGGATGATCCCAAGCTGGCCCTACTTGGATATAGACTCTTTCGCTCGGATCGAACAGACGCTAAAATCGGTGGTGGGGTTGCCTAATATTTCCAACAACATATTTCCGTCGTAGTGTTAACTCGCTTCCAGCAGACTGCCGGTATGGCCGAGAGTTTATGGTGCCGTATAAGGACTGCAGCTTTATTTGCCACGATAGGTATCGTTTATCGTGCTCCTAATACTCAGGCAGATACTCTGATATCACAGATATGTCAGTATTGTAGATCCTCAAACTGCTTGATTAAGGGGGATTTCAATGCTCCTAGTATTGATTGGACTTCGCTAGATGGAGGTTCTTGGTCATTTGAGCGGGACTTATTGGATGCTGTGGTTGATGTGGGCCTCGTGCAGCATGTTTTTATCCGACCAGAGTAGAATCTACTGGGTGTGAGTCCATTTTGGACTTGGTATTCACTCCCACGAAGTCCGATATTACTGAGCTTCTGACTGAAGCTTCATTAGGCTGATGTGATCATGCCACCTTAAGTTTTATTTGGAAACGCAATACTGGCTGGGTTCCAGATCCAATTCCCAGAAGGAATTTTTGGAAGGCAGACGCGGGTAGGTTACGGGATGTTGCCTTATCTCTCCATTGGTCTTTCGATCAATCGGCTGATGTTGAAGATTGTTGGCTGGTGATCCGTAATAATATTTTGACAGTTGCTGAGGTGGCTGTTCCGTTGTCCACACGTTGTCGTAAGGCAAGAGGTCCCCCTTGGTTTGATAAGGAGATAAGGAAATGTTTGCGGCAACGTCAAAAGCTCTGGTCGATATTCGTAAGCCGGAAAAACGACACTGACAAGGGCAATTATCGGCGAGCTAGAAACCTCTGCACGACATTAAACGCAGAAAACGTATGTTGTACGAGCAGCGATTGGTTGACGAGTCTACTTGTGCACCAAAACGGCTAATCGCATACATTCGTCGCCGCACAAAGGCCTCGCCATATATTCCTAATTTGATAGATACTAATGGGGTAGACATTACTGAGAATGGTTTGAAAGCTGAAGCCATGGCTGAGCAATATGCCTCCGTGTACTGTCTGGAAGACAGTGATCCCCCTTCTGTCTCTAATAACAGTGATGTAGATGTAGAGACTGTTAGACTCCTGTTGGAACAGTTAGACAAACAATCCGCGCCAGGACCAGACGGTATTTATCCGATGGTTTTACGAGCACTATCAGAAGTGTTGTGCGTTCCGCTGGTCAGGTTGTTTACAAAATCTGTAACATTAGGGGTATTGCCACAAGAATGGAAACAGGGTATTATTAAACCTATGTTTAAGAGTGGGGACCCTAGTAGTCCCGTTAATTACATGCCGGTCACATTGACTTCTGTATCGGTAAAATTTTAAAGAAGCTGATCAATAGGAAAATAGAGCACTTTCTTTTGGAATGTGGGCGTTAGTGTCCACAACAACATGGATTCACCAAAAATCTCTCGTACGTAAGTGATGTGCTTCTGGCGCGAGAACGTTGGTGTGCTTTGACTGATTCTGGTCAAGCGGTCGATGTCATTTTTATCGACTTTAGTAAGGCGTTAGACCGCGTGCCCCACCGCCGATTGCCCGTGAACCTGGAGGGTTTGGGGATTTAAGGTCGTCTACATAAATGGATCGAAGCATTCATCTTAGGGCGGTCAAACCGTGTAGAGGTGAATAGAGTTTTGTCTTCAGATATGATAGCAGGCTCCGAAGTGCCGCAAAGATCTGTCCTTGGCCCATTGTTGTTCAAAATTTTCGTGAATGATATTCCGGACGCGGTAGCGATCGATTGTCTTTTATTCGCAGATGATCTGAAACTGTGGGCCTCTGTCAGTTCCTGCGATGGCCACAACCAACTGCAACAAGCAGTTGATGACTTAGTCAATTGGACACGTCGCTTGTCACTGCCTATCAATGAGGACAATACAGTAGTCATGCGCATAAACTCCGATGACACTGGTGGTGGATACTTTATTAGAGGTAAGCCTATTAGAGCGGTGACGGTCGAAAAAGACTTAGGGATTCTGGTTATGGATTCCTCGAAGTCGAAGGCTGACACTTGTCGGAGAATAGGCAGCGCTACCAGGATGCTCTGGGCGATTCGGCGTTCATTTGCGTCCATTACCTCACAAATGTTCCAGACAATTTTCTCTGCGTACATTCGTCCTCTGTTGGAATATGAGCTACCTGTTGCATTTCCTCAGTCTGAAGGCGAATGCGACTCCTTAGAGAGGTTACAAAGGAGGGGTACTAAGATGGTTCGTGGATAGGAGGAGCTTACTGAAACTCTACCCCCTAGAACGTTGAAAGAAAAGATTCAGTCAGCTCTTGACGCGCCGTATTCTCTCGACCAATATGGAGACGAGTTCCTCCAGTACTTCCGATTAGTAGGCGAGTCGAGGACTCGATGACATGACTTCGAGTTGCAGAAGCCTAGAAGGCTGAAGCTGAGTAATGCGAGCACGATATCCACGCGGGTGATGTGATGAATTGAATTGTATTGAATTGAGTGAATTAACCAACCCAGGAATTGAATTGAGAATAACCACACTCACTTGAATCACAGAGCGTGTATTAATTAATTAGTGTAACTAACAACGAGAATTTGAATTACAGAATTATCGATTAGTATTGATTGTTATTCAAATAATCATCACAGGTGGTTACCACTTGGAACTCACTACCGGGGCATCCGTTATTCTTACTTTTCATGGGCACGAAGTATATGTTAGCTGACCAATCAGAATCCGTTCAAGGGGCACGAATCAGAATGCGTTTATTTTTAAGCCAATCATGGCATCTGGCCGTCCTTTAAAAAGCGCTGCATAGCCTACACGCAGCATATTTTGACGATGTCGCTAGTTCAGGTTTCTGCAGAAATTTTCGGAACCGTTGCCGACCCCATACAATTTGAATCCCTAGTTGAAGCAGCAGGTGCTATTTCCAGGTTTCAAACTCCACTGGTTCATTGTATTACATTCGGAGCACAGCACCAAATGGCAGGTTTGTGTTAGCTTAACTTTGATAATTTGCAGATCCCGGACTTACGAATGCGTAAAAGCTGGACGACACCAGCCGTCTTCCCAAGGAATTCTTCGAACGCAATCCCGTAAAATCGGATGTGGGTCAAGGATACTCATCTCGAGGTTGCCTAGTGAAAGGTTTGGTGTCTCTCGAGTTTCCTTGGAGCACAACCATCCCATTAATTTATTAATGGCTAAATACGAACCGACTCATAGGCGCCTCTCACTGGACGAGATGTCAATGATAACCCCTTGGTTGTTGAACAATACTCCATCGTTCGACATATGCAATTATATTCGAACGCAGATGGGGAACGAAGGACGTCTTCCAACACATCCTTCAGAATCGTCAGGCTCTGTTTGTCTCTACCAGTCGTGGGCCTCGCGAAATTCCTCAGCACCCTGAGCTTGATGGAATGTGCACCCTGCTAGTACCCAAAGCCGTGGAATTGCTGACCGACCACCTGCGGCAAAACCGTCTGATGACTTGCGTCAACATACAAGATTTATGCGCGGTGACTGAAGGTTCCAAGACATACAAGGTATCTACAGTCACCTGGCAGTGTGATTGTCCATTTTTCACCGATTATCGTCTGCCTTGTCGGCATGCTTTGTATGTCAGAAACGTACGAGTTATTCCCATGGGTTAGTGAAATTCATTCGCTTAACCAATTGGCTTTCAGATGATTATCCCATTTTCAATCGTTGGCAAAGATGTTACAACGAAATGCTGCCAATAACTTCAGGTTATGTTGACCATCAATTACGCCCATCAATCCGGGGTTTCAGCCTGGCAACCGCTACTTCAGCAGGCTGAGCGCAAGCTGTCCGCAGCTGCTTTCAATCAATTGCGAATAGAGTTTCGTGATTTTGTGAACGACTGCAGCTGCAATCCGATCCCGCCCTACATGATTGCCCCTTTAGGATTAACTGAAGAAACTGAATCTAACGTGGGTGATGACGATTGAAGATGAAATACTTGTCGATTTGGAATTTGTTATCAATAAAAATTTATCTCTTTTCAAGCGTTCTTTTAACCCATTATTTTAATGGCCTTGCCCTGAACGAGTATACCGGGTCTGCCTATGTATTATTTGTTGATCGTTAGCCCCGTTAGTAATGTACTTTTGCTCATGTTGACCGCTGTGTTAAGTTGAATTGGGTTGCTGTGTGGTTACAGCAATGTGGTCGGCATAGCGACCACTGACCTAGGTCAAAACCATGCTAGTGGGTTCAAGATAACTCAAGGTTTTTAATGGTGTAAAAAGCAACGAGCTTAACAACAATCATAGGATGGTAAAAATTGAAATTTAAGTGTATAAACAATATAAAAACATAGATTAAACAGTCTATAAGTGTTATGTAAACGAATAATGCAATAAAATAAAGCACGTCAACAACTGATTGACTTGGTAGTGTTTCTATTGAACTTAGTGGTGCGGTTGAAGGTAAACTGTTCCAACTAAAACAGACACGGACAGAGTAAAAATACCTGCTACATTTCATGCACGATCTACACTACACACACACGTTAGTGTATTCATTGTTTTCACAACCAAGATAACACAGAAAGTCTGAAATGGACCCCTCACGGTCGACACAATTTAGAAACATTTCATGTTTTCAGATGAGAAGGTGTGACAGTTGGGAATAAAATGTTCCGTTTTATTTTTAAGCTGATTAGGTAGGTGGAGTGCACGCCATTTGAATTCGTCTGGCTGTAACAACGTGTGAACGAAACGAAATATGACTGCGCATTCGGTACAATCGTTACAGTACAAACAGTACATTTATTCTCTTATGAAACTCATTACCGTCGGGTGTTGTGCATTTACCTATTGAAAGGATTTTCATCAGCATGGTTGAGTTAATCCAGTTAGCATGTAATGCAACCGTTTCTATTTATATACTCTCGCTCAATTTTATGCGAATTTTAGGGTGAATGAGAATTTACTGACATCGAGGAAAGGTTGAAAAAGCTAAAGCTCCCCACTCTTCTTCAACGTAGACTTCGAAGTGACGTTATCATTAATTACAAGATATTGAATACTCCAGGTCATCCACTCAAACATTTGTTCAAATACCGTGAATCAGGAATTACACGTAGCCACTCAGCGGCACTACAAATTCCCCATTCCCGTAATAATTGTCGCCGATATTTCTATTCGGTACGTGTCTGTTTCCTGTGGAATGCCCTTCCCGAAGCAATTATCACCTCTCCCTGTATCAAAACATTCACTCGAACCTTGGACAATTATTTGTTACATAACGATTTGACGATGCCCATGTATTGACTCAGGGTAAGCATATTACTTGACATCGTGACATCGTATAATTGATTTTTTATAACTCTTATTGAACGCATATTTACTAGGATATGGTAATTGTGAAGCTATGTGCTTTTTCTGACCATAAATTCTTGAATCGTGAATCTTGAATATGTTCTAAGCTCTGGAAAAGAAGCTTGGTTGTTTACTATCTCTTCAGGTTATCTAGAAAAATTGCTATCTATGCGATAGCTTGTTTGTTTCACATTGGGAATCTACTGTATGCCTGTCAATCTTATATGTTTAACGTGTTTTTAAAAAAAACTAAAAATTTCATTTATTCATGAAACGAGGAAAACCTTCCCGCCTGGTAACACTCAAACTTTACTCGTACGACTGACAATTCTAATTGGCTGACAGAAATACATACGCCGCACGTAATGTCTACCCTAACTTCTCGGGTTTCTGTAGTAAATCACTTCGAACACACACACGCATCACCTGATTGGTTTATGTGCCCTCTCGGGTTTCTACAGGAGGCAAAAGTGTAAATAACGCACGCCCACTACCGGAAGGACTCCTGTCTCTACCATCTGAACAGCTATTCAAAAGCGCGTTGGATCAGCATTTGTTGAGACGGATGGACTTGATCCCCGGAGCGATATTAGGAAGAAGAAGAAGAAAAGAACTTTATTCGTTAAAACGAATTTTCAGTTAATCAAAAAAACACAGAATTTCAACACGAATAAGGGGGACGTCAAAATTTGATGGGAAAATTTGAGATTGCTAGTCACATTCAAAATCAAAACAGTTTCGGTTCCGTCTGCAGGCATGTATGAGTTTTCTTTCGCATTATTCCGACCGGCGCAGCAAATTCCCCATCCTTCAAAAAATAAAAATATTGCGCAGCGTTTAAAGCGTGCGGGGCATCAAACGTCCTTTGTTTACATGTTCACAACATGTCAAAACGTTTGAAAAACAAAAGCTTTCGTGTTGACTGAAAAAAAAATAAAAATGCATGAAAACATTAATTTTGAGCACGGCCGATTCAAAGGCCCCGCCCCGCTCCGTTCATCTACTCTCAGGGTTTGCTTTGTCAGCAGAAGTCACCCATGTCCTATTATTGTGATGAAGCTTAAACGGGATTTTATCCCTTCTGCTTTCGATTCAGAAGAAGAAGAAGACCATGAATTTCCACAGCTCGTTATCAGCGACCTTAAATTTAACGTTAGATTTCATGGCGCGCAAGGCGAAACTGTCCCCCTAATGCACACTTCAAAAAACGTGCCCACATCTCCTATATTACGTTCTAGAATCAAGCTAAATTGAAATACGGTACTTCATGTATCATTCAGAATAAGTTATCTGAACTTGTAGTGGATTGTGCGGAGTGGATCGTGATACTGCGTGGGCTCCTTTTATATCCACATACAATTTTAACTAGGAGACAACCACAGAAGAACGAATGCCGCGCGTAAACAAAGATTATATTTCAAATAATGTGTGTGGTAACTATATATAAATGGTATGTAACAGATGAATATCGTTGACTGAATTAACGTACAGAAAATCAATGAAATATGAACGGTAACGATAAAAAGAAATCGATAAATCAATATGGCGCTTTCGGTAATCGAAATGAAACGATAATGTCTAAGTTAACAAATTAACAAGTCAATACAAACTTCATCCTTTCGCATGAGTTACGACCGCATGTTATAGCACTGACTGAAGCCTGGCTATCCTTAACCGAGCATACTCCTGACGCAATTCGTACTGTATGAATGTATGTATGTATGTATGAAAGCACAAGCCTGATCCAGGCAAAGTGCCGCACAGTCAGAGACCGCACGTGGGCTAAGATACTGTCAGGTTGCCGAGGCCTAGACAGATATTCTGTGGTCAGACGTGATAGACCAGGTACACTCAACGGTGGTGGTGTTACTATCATTTTCAGGCTAGGTCTTCGAGCGTTAAGTTTAGCACGCACTACGTCCAACTTCGCTCCTTTCTCATCCAATCTTACAAGCAATCCATGGTAATAGCATGCACTTATATGAGCCCTCATGCAGGATCGCTGTACTGACATAATTTGCTTAAAAATCTCAGTTTGCTGTGCACGTTTGCGTCCCAAGTTCTTATTGTTAGCGATTTTAACCTACCACATTTATATTGGCCGAACTAGTGCTGTTCATCTCGGAAGATGTCTGAGGACTTTATCGAATGGACTCAAATGCATAAGCCAACATGTGAATTAGCCCACAAGGTTCCATCAGGTCCGCTTACCTTCGATCCTGGATCTCGTAATCTCTTCAAGCGAAGAAATGGGTCGACTAGTCGGATATCTCACTCTACTAGGAAAAAGTGATCACGTTATGATCAGCTTCCAACTAGAACTAGGATATTACAAACCTCCTAAGCTGAGGCGGAAATTCAATCGTGTAGTGTGGGACGTTGTCTCAGAGGAAGCTAAAATTCTCTTGTCTCAATATGCAGGTATGGTATGGTATGAAAGCACAAGCCTGATTCAAGCAAACTGCCGCACAGTCACAGACTGCACGTGGGCTAAGATACTGCAGGTTGCCCAAGCCTAGACAGATATGAGAAAGAAAATAGAAATGGTAGTGAGACTCCAGCCTATTTCAGCATGCAGCTCACCACCGATGGCCAATCAATTTAGCACGATGTTAGCCGAACAGCACAGAAATGCTGCACGATTGCACATCCGTGGGTGATTGCTCATCCGTGCTTATTGCGCACCAGTATGATATGTATGAAAGCACAAGCCTGATCCAGGCAAAGTGCCGTACAGTCAGAGACTGCACGTGGGCAAAGATACTGTCAGGTTGCCTAGGCCTAGACAGATATGAGTGTTGTATTATATGATTTCAAACGTTCAGAGATATCAGGAGACAAAGGCCGTAGAATAGGCTTTAATCTTCTAGAACAACAGTATAGTAGCATGCACTGATACACAGTGCGATATGCAGGTGATGATATAGCAACAAACTGGTAGCTTATACACCACTGTCTGTCTACCTTGCAAGATAGGTTTGCTCCGGTAGTGCATGTCAAGCGACGCAACAAGCCACAGCGGTAGACACTGGTGATGCGATGGGTGAATTGAATCAGGGACCGTGCCTGGAATACTTACAAAGTTTCTCAGACACAACGGTCCTGGACAAGGTATAAAATGACCAGGAATAAGGCTGTGGGAATCCAACGCAAGGCAAAACGTGACTTTGACTCACGGTTGGCACGCGATATAAAGCATTGCCCGAAGCGTTACTATAATTATGCCGAATCCAAAGGCGGAAGGTGCGATTGGATTGGTAACCTTTAGCGGGATAACGGACTACAAGTAGTCTCAGATTTGAGAAAGGCTTCGGTTTTTCTCACACATTTTCAGTCTGTCAGAGGCTTGCTCGACAAATAGATCCCTTTATCACGCCAGTCATCAAAAGGTGAGGCATCGTTACACCTCTCGGGGACTTGTCCTTTAGTGATGATGTGGTTATACTTGCGTTTACAGCAACGAACACATAAATCTCCTGGCTAAGACGATATTCATCCACAAGTTATAAAGAACCGGCGCCAATACTAACAGAACATGTGTTTCGTCTTTTTAACACTTCCTTTCAGCATAGATTAATTCTGAGTATTTGTAAGCCGGCTAAATGATGCTGGAAAAACCTCTTATGTTTTCTAAATGGGATCACCAAGAGGCTAAATAAATGCCAACAAGTTGAATTTTTCTGCTTAGACTTTTGTAAGTTCTTTGATTCGGTAAATCACAGATTCCTTACAACCAAACTTGGTTATATAGGTATCGATGGTATTCTGAGGAACTGGATAATAGGGTTCTTAAGCAATAGATACTTTCGCGTCGGATAGGCAGTATGTGTTCTCCGAAAGTGAGAGTTGCTAGTGAAGTCCCGCAGGGTTTAGTACTCGACCGCTAATTTTCGTCATTTTTATCGATGACTTCGCAGCCTCGCTCAAGTGTCCCTGCTGTTTTTGCGGATGACGTCAAGTTTATCGGATTACTTCGGGTGGCACTTTTTCATTTTTAAATGATTGTATATATATATATAGCTATATATATATATATATATATAGTTTTTGGTGTGTGTGTGTATGGTATGTATGTAGAAAGCACAAGCCGATCCAGGCACAGTGCCGCACAGTCATGACCTCACGTTGGCTGAGATACTGTCAGGTTGGCCCAGGCCTAACAGATATGAGAAAAGAAATAGAAATGGTAGTTTTTTAGTCCCTAGTCCCCTTCAGCTACTAAATAAGTCGCGAGTAGACGTATAACTTTCAGTGTCACATTACGACGTCCATCCCTCTCACAATACTGTTCGAACCGAAACGCGAAGAGTCCAGCGTACTACGCATAGCTGATTTCGGTACATGCGCAGGTGTAACACTGTTTAATTGTGATGACTTTGACTTCACCACTTGTGAGTAAATTGATTGAATAAAAATCAATAAAAATCAAGCCTTTTCAGATAAAATGGGCATAACTTTTTACATACGCGAATCCGAAACTATATATTGAGAGCAAAACGAATATATTATTATAATATATACTAGTTAACTTCACTAAAAGCTATCTCTTTTCTAAAGTCGTTAAAATCTGGATGTTTCTGGATGAGATGGTATACTTGAGATAAATGTGGTGCCCAAATTTCGTGACTTAGGTATAGATATTTGGCGAACTTTAAACGGGCTGATCAATGTGCAGCTGCTGCGCAACGCGCAGGTGCGAGATTTGCGATTAGTTTTATCCTACAGGTCCCCGAAGGTTTTCATACCGTTTTACAAAGCAGTCGTGAGACCACATCTCGAATATTGCGTTCAAGCATGGCCACCTTGTTTGTAAAAAGATATTGCCAAGATTGAAGGTGTTCAGCACCTAGCTACTAGTACGACTGAAGGGCAATCAGGTAGGTCGTATGGGAAATTATTGCTGAGTCTAGATCTATTATTATTGAAACGAAGTCGGCTGAGTTCTAAAGGTTGTCACAGCCGGGGTGGTAGTAGGAATGAGCCACCTACTATCTATAAAATGCTCCCACGTGGCGTGCGTCTCAAATAGCCTCTGACAACCAAGTCCAACTCCTGGCCTGCACGAGTGGCTTTCACAAGCCCGGCGGAATTGCTCTTACTGACAGGAGAAGGGGCGAAGGCGGGTGACTGGCGCCTTAAAACCAGTTTGCTCCGGGCAGATGGCAATCCATCTAGGGGAAAGTAAACCCTGACCCCAAACCACCACTGCCTTGTGGGTCACCCGATTGCGGGAAAGGCTTCGGGAGAAAACCCCGAGGAAAAATCCGGAAAGAAGTCCCGTAGGTAGATAACTGGCGCACAGCGCGTCTATCTGCCAACTCCCTGCTGCCTTGTAGGTTGCACTTGGCTGTGCAAAGGCTAGAGAGGTGTACTCGAACAAACACCGAGTGGTGCTGGGGACATCACTTGTACACTACCCCCAAGAAACTTCATGATGATGTTTCAATGGGTCTGCGTGCCGTCTACGGAGTTCGCAGGTGGGAACGAGACTGGATCACGATCTGCAACGATCTCGCCTCCGATCGACGTGCGTGGGCTGGTGCGGTCCGAGACATCAATGAAGCCGGCAAATCCACCCATGGAGCCAGCCGCACAAAAGTAAGTAACTGAAGGGCAATCAGGTAGGTCGTATGGGGAATTATTGCTGAGTCTAGATCTATTAATATTGAAACGAAGTCGGCTGAGTTGGGACATTATTAAAACCTTGAAAATTATGACAGTTTTCATTACTGTTCATCCAAGTGAAATGTATGTTGTTTGTCCCGCTTCTGTGGGGGAATTCAAAAAGGAACGACTGTGTGCGGCTTTTTATTTCCAGTTTTTTATCCATAATTGAATAGTTAGTATGATCTTCATGTTGTCTTTGGGATGCACTAATGCCTCTCCTCACCTATTGGTGAGAGGAGTTTTTCGGTTGCATTTCAGATTACTCTCATACTATAAGAAATTGTCTAGGCCGGGGCAACCTGCCAGTATCTTAACCCACGTGTATTCTCTGACTGTGCGGCACTTTGCCTGGATCAGGCTTGTGATTTCATACATACATACAGAAGAAATTAGTGGAGATATTGTTTGAAGTGGTGGATGCTCTTCTGTGGCATACCACCGAAAGAAACCTGGACGCTCGATTGGTGAGTCAGCCACAAATCGTCCTGTGCAAACTGAACTGAACTAACTGTAATAAATATATTTCAGATACCCCAAGAGCTGAAATTATGGCAGATATTTTTGTTGCTAGACTGATCGATATTATGCAGAGTGACGCGACCGAAAATGCAATATCCTTCAAGACAGAAATTGTTCATAATCTGCTTAGATATCTTGACACCACAACGTCTCCCGAATGGACGTCATACGTGAACACCTAGCTCCGGAAATTGTCTGCCCCCTGACATGTGTCCACGAGAAGTCACTTTCGGCTTCGTTGATGTCACGGATTGCAGCCACCCACGCTCGGCGGTTAGAAGCGAGATCCACGCAGATTTTAAGCCAGGACCGGTCACACGTGCGCCATCCGTAAACCGATCGTAGACCAAGCAGTTCCACGTCCGATCTCACGGTGGTGATCCAAGTCTCCACTTGTCCTCCGCTACGACAATGCTATTCTGCACAGGGTGTCGGCGATAGTCTCACCCTTGTTAGTTCAGCGTCCGAGCGTCCCAGGATGTGGCCGAACCATCTCAGTCGGTGTTGTCGCAATATCGAACTTAGGCGAGGGATATCAAAACAACGGTGGCGAACCTCGTCATTCGTTACTCGCTCATCCCATCGAACATTGAGGATGCGTCGGAGACGACAGTGGTTGAAAACCTCTAGTTTCCGCATATCCTCCACCCACACAGCCACGTCTCTCATCCATAAGTGAGAACTGGGCGAATCACCGCTCTGTAAACGAGCAGCTTTGTACGTCGGCTGATTTCTCTACGGCTAAATAAAACCCAACGTAGTCGCGAAAACGCCTTGCGCGCAACTTGTACACGGGTCGGTATCTCATCCTTGGCTTGGCCTGATGGTAGCACGGACGAACCAAGTTAACGAAAAGTGTTCACCATCTCCAAGTTCTCGCCACCAATCTTGAGAGGCAGATGAGGTCCAATGGCGGTGGTAAAATACTTAGTTTTGCGCTTGTTGATTCCTAGCCCCAGCATAAAAGCAAATGAGCTGAGGCGTTCCAGGATCATGCCCCAAGATTACGATGTCGTCGGCACACTCCAAATCGGCAATCGAGACGCTCCGACTCAGCATCACACCGGCGTAATCTGAAAGTGCCTGCTTCATTGTCCAATCGATCGCGAAGTTGAATAGCACAAAGAACAAAGGGCACTCTTGCCGGACACCAGTCCTAATGGGGAACGTCGAGGACACCATTCCATATGCGCGTACGCGGCTCTGCGTGAATAAATACTACGCTTGCATCATACGCACAAGTTTCTCCGGCATACCACCCGCCAGCATTACACTCCGCAGTGAATCTCGGTCGACGGAGTCGAAGGCTGCTTCGAAGTCGATGAAACAAGCTGTTGTTGCCTGCTGATAACGGTAACGATGTTCCAGAATCCAACACAATGTGAACAGCTGGTCGACGCAGCCCCGACCTCGACGAAAACTGCCTTGGTTGGCTCTCTCCTCCGTAAAGCGGCATAAGAGAATCACTGCAAAAACCTTCGCGGCGATGTCGATAAGACTGATGCCACGGTAGTTGTCACACAATGAGGCATTAGCTTTCTTCAAGATGGGGATCAAGAGTGAAGTGCCCCAGTCGCGTGGAAGCTCCTCTAGTTCCTATATCTTACGATACAAATCATACAGTGGTTCAATCAGAACGGAAGAACAGGCCTTGTACACCTCAGGGGGACGCCGTCTTCGCCAGGGGACTTGTTGTTTCTTAGTTGGCCGATGGCTCCGATGATTTCTTCGCGCGTTGGGTGATCGCAGGAAACATTATATGTCTCGCTTGCTACAGCCGTTGGTAGTGTCGTCAGTGGCGCCGGTCGATTTAGCAACATGCTGAAATGCTCAGCCCAGTGTTCCGCTTTTTTGTCCGGTTTTCAAAGTGGGTGTTCGGTAGAATTTCGTCTTCCCGAAGAAATACGGATCAGTCGGAAGAGTGAGCCAAATTGGCCGCTACTGGAAGCTTTCTTCATTTCTTTAGCTAAACATTCCCAATACACTGTATTAATTTGTTTAGTGGGGCGGGGCCTTGGACGAGAGCTGAGGTGAATTTTGATTCTCGTGCGCAGCAACACGTGATCTGTACCGCTGGCGTTGCCAGTCTCCGAACCACGATAAGCCCTACAGTCCTCAACAGATGAGTTTCAGCGCGAGCGGACCAAAATATGATCCAGCTGGTGTGCAGTGCGTCCGTCGTTAGGATACCATGTTAATAAATGCCCCCTGTCCGGTGCGCCTGTACGGGCATTCCAGTCACCAGCAATGATCAGCATGTCGCGCCTAAGGATTTTATCTACGGCCTTTTGTAATTCTTCATAAAATGCGTCCTTGGATGCATCGTCAGTGGGTATGGTAGGCGCGTAAACAGACAAAACACTCAGGTTGACCGGTTTTCCACGGAAACGCATAATCAAAATTCGTGGTGAAATCGCTTCCCATAACGTTATGGCATCTTGGGACTTCGCATCATGCGCAATCGCAACGCCATGTATGTATGTATGAAAGCACAAGTCTGGACCAGGCAAAGTGCCGCACAGTCAGAGACTGCACGTGGGCTAAGATTCTGTCAGGTTGCCCAGGACTAGACAGATATGAGGGGGGAAATAGAAATGGTAGTGAGACTCCAGCGTGTTTCAGCATGCAGCTCATTAACGTTGGCCAATCAATTTAGCACGATGTTAGCCGCACAGCACAGAAATGCTGCACGATTGCACATCTGTGCAACGCCATGTAGCCCGGAGTTGTCAGTGAGTCCACTGTGGTACAACCAGTAGATGTCCCTTCTTGGAATCTTGATACGAATGCACCCAGTGCCCGGAATTCTTACCTCCGACAAGCAGCCTATACTGACGATATAGTCGCATAGACTGCGCATCGTGATGCATTGGCTACCGGGATCGAGGAGCGTTCTGACATTCCAACATGAGATAAACAGCGGGTATTAAGGGACCTAGCTAGCTTACTTTTCACCCCAGCCGCTGAGAAAGCATGAGGCACGTCGCGTACCGCGAACACCGTACCATTAGCGATATTTTGTAATAATTCGTGAGTCATGAAATGTCTTGGGAATTTGGATACAAAGCAGCCTCCCCAGCACCACTCGGCGTTTGTTCAAGTCAGCTTCTCTAGCCTTTGCACAACTAAGTGCGACCTGCAAGGCAGCAGGGAGTTGACAGAAAGAGGTGGTGTACACCAACTAACCATCTACGAGACTCTGCTCCAGATTTTTCCCCGGGGATTACTCCCGAAGCCTTTCCCCCGATTGGGTATCCCGCAAGACAGCGGAGGTTTAAAATCAGGGTTTTCCTTCCTCTAGATGAAATGCCCTCCCAGACTAAGGAGCTCAATCTGCCCGAAGCAAACTGGTTTTCATGCGCCAGTCACTCGCCCTCGCCCCCTCTGTTGGTAGAAGCAGTTCCGCCGGGCTCAGAGAGCCACTCGTGCAGGCCAGAAGCTGGACTTGGTTGTCAGAGGCTATGAGACGCACGCCATATGGGAAAATTTTATAAACAGGGAGCTTATCCCCACTGCTCAGCCCACGTGCAGTCTCTGACTGTACGGCACTTTTGTCGGGATCAGGCTTGTGCTTTCATACATACATACATCCCACTGCCATCCCTGGCTATGACAACCTTTGGAACCGATGAACTACCCGTCGAACAAAAATGTGGTGTTGTTAAACCATTTTACAAACAATGTCAGATACAGACTAAGTGATTACTGACCCATATGCTTCACCTCTGATCTGATAAGACTTGAAAAACTAGTGAAACGTGACATTGATAGTCATATTTATCATCGGGGCATAATTCAGCCTTCATTGTATGTGTTTGTCTAGGGTCGATCATGTATAAGCAACCTCATATCCACACGGGAGGCTTAGATAGAAGTTAGAGACAATGTGATATTGATCGAAAACAAGTTAAAATACATGGTATTCGCTTGTTAAGCTACGTATTGCGTATGGGAAATCATCGTTTTCCTAACGGTTTTGTTTGCCACTCCTAACTCGAAACGGCGTCATTGTAAGTGTGGTCAGATTCTGACTTGCTCAAACAAATAAAAACTTTGACTGTCTACTAGCTGCAGTTGGTGCGACCCGTCTCTCATGTTGGGGTTCAAGATATAAGAATTCACAGTAACTTCTTACTCTTTGTGATTTGACTTAAAATCGTGTTCAGTGACTGTCTTGTAGACATCTTGAGTGTTTGATTTATCTTGCATGTTGTCAAGTGAAGTGGCTAGGAATTCTAGTTGTGCTGCGTTATAATGAAAGCCACATGAACGCTGGAGTACTACTGTCATTTCCATTTTCCTTCTCCTATCTGTCTAGGCCTGGGCAACCTGACAGTATCGTTCTTCTTTTTTATCAAACACATTACAACCTCTGATGTGTTGGTACGAAATATCTTCGACAACAAAGCCAACAATAAGCATGTGGGCTGTGAGCACCATAATACAGTAGTCACTATGTGTTTGGGATTTACGTGTGTGTTTTTCGAGGTAACACTGCTAAATTAATTTCCACTGGTAAAGAGCTGCATGCAAAACCACGCTGAAATCACACTTCCAATGTCCTTTATTTATCTGGTCATACCCGCTCCACTTGAAAGTAATCCAGCACATGTGTGGCATATGGCATGTACGGTATTTTACCTGTTTATAAACTTGCTAAAATCTTACAGGTCAGGCTACAAGTTTTAGCTGATAGAATTTAATCCGAATCTCAATGTGGCTTCCGCAGGGGAAGATCAACCGTTGACATG
>JACCGJ010010343.1:0-21941 GCA_013407085.1 Atriophallophorus winterbourni
TCTGAAGTGTCGTACAACCAAGGCACAATATTGCACTGATGTGCAATCGTGCAGCATTTATGTGCTGTGCGGCTAACATCGTGCTAAATTGATTGGACAACGGTAGTGATCTGCATGCTGAAACAAGCTGGAGTCTCACTACCATTTCTATTTCTATTTCCACCCTCATATCTGTCTAGGCCTGGGCAACCTGACAGTATCTTAGCCCACGTGCAGTATCTGACTGTGCGAGACTTTGCCTGGATCAGGCTTGTGCTTTCATACATACAATAAAATCTTAGAAAGATGGGTGGAGTACATGTAGAAGAGCGAACACTGGCACGATGGGTTGGGAGTGCCTACACCCCAAATAACACGTACTTTATCATGTTTTGCAAACGAGTAGAGTGACAGCAGCATGATAACTTCCCTGCGGTTTTCACCTCCATGTATCATAACAAGCTGTCCTCGTCATTCCACTTAGCAGCATACAACATGAAGTGAACACTCCAATAAGATGCTTCGAACAAGGCCTTCGATGGACATGGTTTTCAGCTATCCTGAAATGTAACTACCCGCTGTTGCTGTACAGTGATAACCATTAATGACTAAAACATTTTGCTTGTCACCAGACTTGTGATTTCCTACGACCGTAGCCTGCTTCTAGTTCAGCTAATTCCACTTTTGATATGTGTGGCAGCTCAGGTTAATCTTTTAATTCGCTCTTCTGTTCATCTTGCACAGCGCAATTTTGTTTTGGAAGGCGGTGCTATGGTGTTGGCTGACGGCGGCGTTGTTTGTATCGATGAATTTGATAAGATGCGTGAAGACGACAGGGTGGCGATTCACGAAGCCATGGAACAACAGACCATATCAATAGCCAAAGTAAGTCTGATTTGTGTGTTTGCCAATGTGCGTCTGAAATCCCACTCTCTCACCGTGTCGTGTTATTTTCCAGGCTGGCATAACGACAACGTTGAATAGCCGATGTTCCGTACTGGCCGCTGCAAACAGTGTCTACGGGCGATGGGATGAAACGAAAGGGGAAGAAAATATCGATTTTATGCCTACCATTCTCTCGCGTTTCGACATGATTTTTATCATTAAGGATGAACACGATGCTCTACGGGATACCACTTTGGCGAAGCATGTTATGCAAGTTCATCTGCACGGAAAGTACGTCACTTTACTGATTTTGGATCTAAAATGTTACTGGCGGCTTTCCATTCATCCGCTTCACTTCACCTACTCTGGCTGATAATACTAAAATCACAGTAGCTTTTTCTACTCTTTCTGGTGTCACTTAGTTAATTTAGCGTTTGGCGTTTCATATTTCATAGAACAATCATCTATTTATTTTGCATTCCAACTCGTGTTTTGATCGCAATTCGTCCACACATTCGCAGTGATCCCATTAGTGAACAGACTGGCGATTCGGGTGAAATTCCACTCAGCACCTTGAGACGGTTCATTGCTTATGCACGCGAGCGCTGTGGCCCACGACTTTCCGAGAAAGCCGCCGAGAAGTTGGCCAACCAATATGTTCTGATGCGTTCTGGATCCACGCGACAGGAGCAAGCCTCCGGCAAACGGAGCTCCATTCCCATTACTGTGAGGTAAGTATGCTTTCTGTTGCAAACGTGTTAGTGTTGTGTCCAGTAGCATCGAATTGTGCTATGTGGTGTAGCGACTGTAAGAGATCACAACGTGATCCCGGCAAAGTACCGCACAGTCATCCATTGTACGTCAGGTTGCTAAAGCAGAGGCACATATAATAAAGCACAAGTGACAGTGTATTTTCGCTTGCAGCTCAGTATGGTATGGTATGAAAGCACAAGCCCTGATCCAGGCAAAGTGCCGCACAGTCGGAGACTGTGCGTGGGCTGTGATACTGTCAGGCCTAGACAGACATGACAAAAGAAATAGAAATGGTAGTGAGACTCCAGCGTGTTTTAGCATGCAGCTCACTATCGGCCGCCAATCAATTTAGCACGATGTTACCCGCACATCACAGAAATGCTGCACGATTGCACATCCGTGTACCTCAGTACAGTTAGTAAATCACGGTGTTAAATGCACAGTACAGTATTCCTGCATTATTTCTCAACCGTGCGTCTATTAACACGTACATGACCGTTTTATCCCAACAAGATACTGCAATCTCGTGCCATTTTAGCACCTTGTGGTCTTGTATCTGCACGCCGTTAATTCATCAATGATTAGCATTCTTGTTTCCACAGCTAGCGTGTAATCCAATACAACTCATTGCTCAGTAATTTCACCTTTTGTTAAAAAATAACCCCTATTCAATACGTGACTCAATACGTCTTCTCATTGATTTCTGAAAATTATACTTGTAGTTCTAGATGCTGCTCTCTGTTTTTGGTAATGGGCCATTTACCCCGTTTCTTTCCGTTTATTTAACTCTTTTTGGCGATCATAATCTCGAAACCGATATTTTTGCCTTGCTTTAATTCTAGTCGCTAAGAGAGCATTGTACTCGTAGAATGGTGATTGGCAAATTTGTACCAAAGCTTTCCATAGCCGCCGATTTCAGTTTCTACAGAGGTTTTTAGTGTGTTGTCTATTTGTTATCCTTTTTCATTGATTAGTTTTGCATGGCTGTGTATTCAACCCGAGGTACAGATTTGAAATTGTGTAATATTTCAGTAATATTTCAGGAAACGCCGTGCAACCGGTACTGAGCTGCATGCGGAAATACGCTGCAGTCTCATTACCATTTTCCCTTTCATATATTTGTCTAGGCCTGGGCAACCTGACGATATCTTGCCCACGTACGGTCTCTGACTGCGCGACAGTTTACTTGGATTTGGGCTTTTGATTTCCTACATTCACACTAGTCAACCGAATTGACCATGCGATGCGTTAACTGTTACAAGTCCAATGATTTCGCAAATTCGTTCACTTTCCCCAGACAACTGGAAGCTATCGTGCGTATAGCCGAGTCTCAAGCGAAGATGCGATTGGCCCCATTCGCGACAGAAGCCGATGTCGAAGAGGCTCTTCGACTGTTTCATGTATCGACATTGGAAGCGGCCATGTCCGGAAGTCTCGAAGGTGCGGAAGGTTTCACCAGCCAAGAAGAACATGAGTTGATTTTGCGCGTGGAAAAGCAATTGAAACGTCGTTTCGTAATTGGGAGTCAAGTTTCGGAACACGCGATTTTGCAAGATTTCACGAGACAGGTGAGTTTTTCCGAAAACCAACGCTTCGTTCATTCGCTTCAGCATCCGGATATGATGTAAATATGCGTCACTAATATCACCTTACCATTTATACATTACTACATGGGTGTGCGCTTGTGCAGTACTTCTGTGCTGTGTAGCTAATATCGTGCTCCCGGTATTGGGATGCATGCAGAAACACGCTGGATTCTCACTGCCAATTTTATTTTCATTCCCATATCTGTCTATACAAGCTTACAGTATCCTAACCTACGTGCAGTTTACGACTGTCCGGCACTTCGCCTTGATCAGGCTTGTGATTTCATGCATGCATACATTGATACTGCGGTTTCGCTGCGTGACAGTATCGCAGCTAACGGACAGATTTTGATATTTTATGGCACAAATCGTGTTACAGTGACACTTCACTTCTGCGGCTTCAGTCTATCGCGGGTATTTCGCAGATTTTCGCTCTATTGCGGGTTTCTGTGGAAGTCAACAGGTGGAAATATACCGTTTTAATGTTTGAAATACAAAAATAACGAATACTAATTCTATCATCATTACCGTACAGTACATTACTGTACAATAAAGGTACAGTACAATACGTAAACAAAACTGTACTGTATACTCACTGAACCTGATCTGAGTGTCTCCACCTGATGACGGCAAACAGTCAGAAACCGGTAGTGGCGTGTAAGGGATGGGGATGTGAGTACGACAAAATAGTGTACTGTACGCAATTTTTAGTCACGGGTCGTCCTGGTCAAGGTTCTTCTTGGATTGCTAACCGGTCGGTTTTATTTTGTTTAACAGGGATTTTCGGAACGCGCTGTATCCAAAGTGCTTCATTTTATGATTCGTCGTGGTGAAATCCAATATCGCATGCAACGGCGCATTTTATATCGCATTAAATAATCGGAACATGAAAACTATATTTCTATATACACAGATACCCATATTGTCCTATGTCGCTTAAATAAATTTTGTGTTCACATCCTTGCTCTTTCATTCTTTATCCGAAAACGATTATGCTGTCCAGACCAAGTTTAAAGCTTTTGACACGATTCAAAATACTTTCCTAAAGTGTGGTGAATTAACGACAGGTGTCGGTTTGTAATCCCAGTCTATGCTTTTGAGTTTCGCTGTTTTATCAATTAGACGTTTCAAGCGAACATTCTTTGGAATTAGTTCTCTGACTGTTTTATCTTGAGGCCCAATTCATTGATGTTTAATTGTGTAATTTCTCACGCCTTGTGAATTGCGTGATTTTTATCTACCAACTTGCGGTTAAACTATTCTTCGCACTGCCATGTATGTTGAAATCATAAGCCTAATCAGCAAGTACCCAGTCCCGAGACGTCAGTGGGCTAGACAATTGTCAGGTTGCCCAAACCTAGACGATATGAGACGGAAACTAATCATGGCGGTGAGAACTTTAGCGTTCCCGCATGCAGCTCACTACCGTGGCAACCCATTAGCACGATGTTCGCGCACCACAGCAAGATACACAATTGCTCACTGGTATGGTTGGTATGAGATACAAGCCTGATCCGAGCGCCACTGACTTCGGTTTGTAGCCATATCGCGTAAGGTTTCCACCAACTATTAGGTGGAGCTTTTTGGACCCCACCCAGGCAAACTAATACGCCCATATGAGCCTAGCGCTACGGTGATTTCTTCATCCACCGCGCCACGTCCTGGACTTGGCCACCGATCTTTTCTCCCAACTTCTGTTAGGCTCTGCGAATAAGGCGCGGTACGGTAAACGGTGAGTAGGCATTCTTAAAACATGTCCTAACCATCGCAAGCGAGCAAGCATCAGCATTTCTCTCAGTCCGTGGCCACCTGGTCCTAACACCCGCTTGCAGACATCTATATTGGTAACACGATGCTGCCACCGAATGCGAGCAATTCTACGCAGGCAACGGGTATCAAAAACAGAAAGCCGACGGACATCTTCCGCTCGGATAGACCAGGTTTCGCAGCCATAAAGGAGTGTAGCACGCACCACTGCGTTGTACACTTGGCCTTTAGTATGGAGTGAAACATCGCGTCGACGCCACATGTGGCGAAGGTTAGCAAACGCTGCACCCGCTTTGCGAACACGATGTGAGATCTCGTCCTCGACACAACCGCCAGCGGAGATACAACTGCCAAGGTAAACAAAGCTGTCGACCAATTCAAGATTGACATCGCACACAGTTAGGTTTGGAAGAGAGCCGCTCCAATCCTGGGTAAGTGTTTTACACTTGTTAGCGCAAAGCACATGCCATACCTTGAAGCCTCAAGTGCCAGGCGGTCCAGGGCATGTTGCATTATATGAGGGTCATCTCCCAGAAGTGCGATGTCATCGGCATACTCTAGATCGGTCGCTCGCTCTCCCGGCAGAAGTTCAACACCTGTGCCCACCAGGCCAGCTAAAGCTTTTCTCAGGACATCGTCGATCGCGAAGTTAAAAAGGAACTGCGAGATAGGGCAGCCCTGCCGCACCCCGCTGGAGATATTGAACGAGGACGACAATTGTCCGTACGCTCGAACTCTGCCCGAAGTTTGGCAATATAATGCTTTCAAGATCCAAACATACTTCTCGGGCACTCCATGTCTCAGTAGACAGTTCCAAAGACTTTCACGATCGATTGAATCGAATGCCGCTCGGATTTCAAGGAATACCACGATAGTTGGTTTACGAAAAGTGTGGCGTTGCTCCAGTAACTGACGGAGTGTGAAAATTTGATCTATGCACCCTCGGCCGGCACGAAACCCAGTTTTCTCCTCACGGATTTGCTCTTCCCGTTTGGTACTCAATCGGTGAAGCAGAATGGACGCCAGTATTTTAGGAGCTACTGAAATGAGACTGATACCCCGATGATTTTCACAGGAATCGCGCCGTCCCTTTTTGAAAATCGGAGCAATTACTGATTCTCTCCAAGGGATCGGAACGCGTTCTTCAGCCCATATGTTGGCGAACAGCGCTTGAAGTTCGCGAACTAAAGCGAAACCGCCATCTTTGAACAATGGCGGAAGCAAAGCATCAGCACCTGATGCCCGATGGCGCTTAAGGCTCCGGACTACACTGTAAATCTCTGATTGAGTCGGAGCCTCAAGAGAAATCGACCATGGGGTACAGTGTTCCGTATTCTCGAAATCAGTGGGTGCAGAAGGCCATTTAAACTGTGCTTCAAAATGTTCTGCCCATCGCTCCATGCGTCTGTGCATGTTAAAAACTGGCAAACCATCTGCTTCACGTATCAACTCACTGAAGCCTGGTCGCCCGCTTCCAGTTGTTCTGATGAGTTGGAACAATTTTCTGAAATTGCCTACAGCTGCCGCAGATTCCATTTCCGTAGCCGTAGAACTCCACCAACTTTCGCTGTCGGTTCTCAAACTGGCAACCAGTTTACGTTTAATAAGCCTTCGTGACGCATCATGTATGCTATCAGCAGAAAGCAACCGACGTTGGTCCATTAATTGGAGAGAATTCGCAGAAACCCAGTGCTGAGCTACACGGGAAGTCAACCCACAACTATCCAATGCGGCTGTTTCCAAGGAGGTTTGAATCCCACTCCATTGGTCATCGATACTATTTTGGGGAACTGTAGACAGATGCAGACTCAAATTGGCCTGAAACCCTCGGAGAACCGGGAGATCGTTAAGCCTAGCAACATTCAACTGCCTTGCAACATTTTTACGTTTCCCACCAAAACGCATCGAGAGCTTAGCACAGACTAACGCATGATCGGACTCTAGACAGGTGCCCCAGTAGGAACGGCAATCTTGCACACTCCCTCGCCAGGAGTAGCTGATAGCAATATGGTCAATTTGCGTGAACAAGCCGCCGATGGAGATCTCCAGGTGGAGCAGTGACGCTTCGAATGGTGGAATTTAATGCTGGCAAGGTACAGTCTGTGCTCTGAGTACAAGCTAAGCAATCTCTCGCCGTTGTCATTACGATGACAATCGAGACCAAACCGTCCACCCACGAAATGCTCGTTTAAAGATAGACGGCCTACACGTGCATTCATGTCTCCAGCTAGGACAACGATGTCACTCCTCGATGCAAGTCTAATGAGTTCTTGTAATCTTCCATAAAACTCATCCTTGTCACAAAATATTCATTTGCATGCTTTTCCGTCATTCACACCCCACGACCGGTTTCGTGCTGTTTGCACTCATCAGGTAGGGACAGTAAGATCAGGATCCGCATGCGCTTGTCACGTTCAGAGCTACAGTTAGTCGGTGCATAGGCAGCAACCACAAACAGGTCGCGGGATTGGTTGCGAAATCGGCCTTTTTTGCACGAACCCTGTAGTCTTACTGCACAAAGGCGACTGTCGACTGGGATCCAGTCTAACAGTGCGACCTCAGCTCGCTCATTCAAGACGATTCCGACACCAGCTTGACCAGATACCATGGTATCGTCATCAGTGGACAAACGTAGATAGTGTGACTTACGTAAGTTAGAAGGGTTAGACAATCGTGTAACTGAGCTAGAGTTATGCATGCGTGTTTCCGACAAACAGCACACATCGACGTCGAGGCTATCAAGCGTGCTAGCCAAGGCTGCCTGCTGTCCGATGCTAGCTAAAGTCCGTACATTAAACGCAGCTAATTTGAATGGTACGCGTGGGCGGAAGAACGCTCTGGAGGCATTCGAAGCAGGCAAAATATTCGAATTGGCTGAATTCGGAAACCTCGATGAACAAGCTGCACTTCTGTCAGGGCTAACCAAAGAACCACAAAACGGAAAACAGTTATTAAAAAAGTTTGCATGCAGTGTGAGATCAGGAAATGATAGAGAGACTACGTATTTCTGCATGCAGCTTACTACCGATGGCCAATCAATTTAGCACGGTGTTAGCCGCACAGAACAAATACTGTTCGATGCACATCCATGTACTAGCGCTGTAAAGGCCCGTGAGTTGGTGATCTCATGTCGTTGCATGTGTTGTGACACTATCATGTCTCTCTAAATGTTCTAGGTAATTAGCATAGTACTCTGTGCGAAGGGGACTATTGCATTTCGAAGAGCAAAATTCGCGAGATATTTTTAGTACTCATGTAATATTGACCCATTGGCGTTGGTCCTCTACAGTTGATGTCTTCCATTGATGTACATCTCAAACGCTAATTATTGACCTACAAACCGACAGATGTTTTCTCAAGGGGAGTGTTGTTATCAAGGTGTCGGATATTTCAACAGGTAAATTCGAATATCTGAAATCCGATAACCTGTCGTAGCCCATTAGGTAGTGTTCCGTGAATAAAGGATCGGGTGTGCGTTCTGATGCAAATGTGTGCTCTGTATTTGCGAACGTCAACTGCAAATGAAGCATTTGTGCACGTTTTTATTTAGCGTTTTTTCGAGTGCAAACATTGCCTGGATAATGCTTGTCATTTGGGATCCAGCCGCTAGTTTGGTTCTGCCTGTACTTGTACATTTGACAAAGCACATATGGTAATCATGATAATAATTTTGGTAAGCTGTTCCACCTCTCAGTTGGTCATGACTAGCTTCGCATTGGATATCAATGCTGGCACCAGAACTCAGTCGGGTTAATGAAAACATTGTTTTATCTTACTGAATTTCATTTAAGTAACACAATTTCTGAATTGCAATATCACTAGACTAGAAAAGATGGGGGAAATTCAAGTAGTAAATCGAATAATACTTCATAGCCACTGCGCAACAAGAATTGTTCAATGAACCAAGATGTTCACATACAGAATCATAGGATGTTTTCATTCTTTCGTGATCCATGCATTTGATAATTTGAACGCTTCGAACCTCACTCTAGTGCCTACAATCTAGACAGGTCTTGCATGGCCTAACGTTGCACAGCAACAATCAAAGTAGTTGTGAGTTGTTCGTCACTCAGACCTACGCACATCAGTGTATACTTGATGTGGAGGTTGGGCTTGTTTGAGCTACTGTGTGCAGGTACGAATATCGTTTCTTAGTCCAAGTCGATAAAAACCAGCTGCTCACAACTAAATCTGACAAATGGTTTGAAGATTAGTAAATTGGTTCATAGACCGTTCCTCTTTATCTGATAGAAATTGATGATACAGGTTAACTTTTTATTTTGTGTCGAAAATTAAAAGGACCTCCTCGGCCGGGAATCGAACCCGGGCCTTCCGCGTGACAGGCGGAGATACTATCCACTATACTACCGAGGACATGCTTGAGTCGGTCATAACACTTAATCTGTGCTGCGGTTCGCCTACGATCTTAGCCAACATTTTCACGTATCTTAAAACTGTGGACCAATGAGAAACCACTATGAAAGACGGACTATGAGCTCGGCCTAACATTAGAAACAATGGCAATCAGACGGGCAGGCACCAAAACCGATTATAATTCAGTTGGAAATATGTTTTGCTGTTAATGTATTCCATCTTGATCAAATAACGTCCAGTAACAATTATACCTGCTTTGTGAACAGTACGTGAGCTGCGAATCTTCTATATTGATATATTCGTTTGCAATCATTCACTCGCAACAGTCTAGAAACGTTTCCAGTGGCTGAAATCGTTTCGCATGTAAAGTTACAGCCTATAAATGCCAAAGCTAAGCTTGGACTCTGCGGGCCAAATGACATTATAGGGAATTGAAAAATCATCCACTCAATACTCTAAATTACAGCACTTTATTTAATTAATTTCTTTAATTTTGACGCATTCATAATGTCAATTTATCGAAAGCAAAAGATCTATCTGAGAGGTGGCGGTATGGTAAAACTCCCATAGCCATTGTCCAATAAAGGTGAATAGATTGGCTGGATGAAATGTTTACTCGGATGAGTGCAGCAAGAAATCACATAACAGTTGGACACTGCAAATAGCTAAATGAACTCAGTCTATCGGTGTCTCCGCTTAAGCATCTTTTTACTAAAGGAGTGAGTGTTGGCTCACACCACGGTATATGCAAAAATTCAACTCCTTTTTAATGTATTGTGGTGCTCACATCCGCAGTAAAATTATTTTCATTAAAGAGTTTAAATTTATGATTGAAATAAGCCTCATCAATTGTGTGTCTGAAACTAGAATGTAAAAGTGAACCGAGCTAATCACGCAGCCTACTTTGTATGGATTAGGCTTGTGCTTTCTTACATGCATATATCAAACGTATCTTGTAATCTAATAATTCCACTGTCTGGAGTATAGGAAGTTCTATAGTGACTAGCGGTTGAACCCTTGTGGAAGACATCAGGCAGATGGCAATTCTATCGATCACGACCACCGTTAAAATTGAAACTAGAACGTCTATACCATGTTCAGTACAGGCAAGATGAGACAGTGAAATCAAACAATGCTTTATATTGCCAGATGCAGATGTGGGATGGAAGCCGCTATACACCTAAGAGATGCTCCTTTTCTCACGATACCAACGTTGCAAAGTCCATACACAAAAGTATGTATATACGCGTATATATGACAATAATATGTGAGAAACTATGACGTATTCTTTTAAATTTGGTTGGGTTAATTATTAGGTTTCATCAGATACATTATTCCTCTCTGTGAATGACGCGAATGTGCCAAAAATTTATCTGTCTAATTCTTCCCCTATTTCGTTCTATGGCATGAGCGCATGTTTGTGTTTTATTGCTTTACATCGAATGAAAATCTCATGAAACTCAAAATAAATACACATCAAAAGGTATACATGAACCTCGCTGTTATATAGGGTACTTAATAAGAACCATGATTTTCAAATACAGCACCACTAAGTGATCCCGGGTCAAGCGCTCAAATTGACCAATAGACAAATTTGAACATTGTGGTTCTTTGTAAAGGTGGCACTCAAATATACTTTCGCTTATCATTTTACCAGTATTTCAATGCTAAACGAACCTAATCTTAACGGCCGGCAAACAGCCACAAACCAGCTATATTTTGCACGTGAGTAGGATGTGAGCACAAAACTAAATACCTATTGATTTTGTTCGATGTGTTTGAGGACACTTTGCTTTACGTACAAAAATCAATTAATCAATGATTGCACTTGATAGGAAGATCAAAAGCCTGTACGGCTGAGTGCAATGTAGTTGTTGAGTGAAAAAATGGATGGTGCGGAAATACGTTGGGTCTGTTAATAAACATCAAAGGGCCGGTCTCTCACGATCTCGTTTCGTTACGGGACGGCTGGTGTTCACTTATCTATTGTTATTTTTCCAACATATACAGATTACGTTAAGGCAGCGCTAAACAAAAGCTGGCAAGTCATAAGAAGCCGAGAAGTATAGCCATTCTAAATATAACAATGGAAGTACCGTTTTTATCAGCTAAAATAGAACCTTTCAAGTACATTGTTTTGCTCGGCAGCCGTAACGTAAAGCAACACAATTCAATTTATAATAAGCAATGCGGAACATTACTTTTGCGTTATCTTCAAGATTGCCTGCAAGCTGAGTTTCACCATCAGTAACAATACTGCATAAACTATTCAAGACACTTAAGTTTGAAACAGCAAATTCGGTGCATTCCTACAGTCAAAGGGTTTTCGATATGGATGCAAGAATTCTGTGCTTCTTCGGCTAGAAGTGGCTCACAAAACTACTGCAACATTACGCCATCAGCCGACACATTTGAAGGATGAACCAACAAGGAAGAGATGAGTAACTCCCCTGTTCGGACTGCAAAAAGCAGTTTGAAACGACAAAATATAATGAACAATGATATGTTGGCTATCGAATGACCAGATTACAACAAAATAGGACATTGATTCAATCGATAAAGAAACGTAATACGTCGCATAAGAGAAACACATTACGCTCACCGTTATATTTAAATGGATATCAATAACAAGCAGTTGGGAAGCAAAATCTTACGAGTGTAACCACTGGCTTCGAATTACCTTGAAACCTTCCAAGGAGTGTAAATTCATGGGATGTGATAATAAGGATGCACTTCTTTGAATCAAATTTGGTTTTTGAAATGAATATTTGGATTTAAAATTTCTGCGCGAACACTGCTAAATAAACTACAGATTTATTCATAGCTTTAATCATAGATTATATGCAGGTAAAAAGCTATGCTTTACAAGACCCACAAAAATGTACATCGGACCGGATGGTAAAAAATATCAAAATATGGTTAGATGTTTAGTGACTCCGTGCAAACGTAGTGCGAAAGGATTTAACAGTCACGAGAACGTGGGTTTTCGGGTAATTGTAAATCAAAAAGACTTTTTTCAAACGAAAAATCCGTATTTGCATGCATTTCAATCATTCACACTCCACGACCGGTTTCTTGTTGTTTAGACTCATCAGGACGTACGGTCAGGATGCACAAAGCTATCAAAATTATTTGACACAGAGTAACAAACGAACGTGCAAAAGTTAATCAAAGCTTTTTCATCGACCACAACGTGTCGTGGTGTTCCAATAATTAAAACGGATGATAACTCCCCCGGGAAATATTTATGAATACAGGCACCATAGCAATCGGTTGCGTAGGCGAAAATTGGTCTAATTGATCGGAACCTTACTGGAGCTGTATCATAACCAACCTAGCGGGTTTGAGGTTGGGTTTGTTTCAAAACAGTCGATTGGCTCTGTTGCTAACCACTGGGCGTCAGGCGTTATATCAAAGCGAAATATGATGGAATCAAATACCCCTCTGCAGAGATGATATCTGTGAAATATGTTGGGAACGCACACACAATAGATGAACATGGTTTAGCGAATACAAAAATATACAAGGAATGCATGCCTAACAAAGAAATTAAGAAATATAGGAAGTTCTTGTTTAACCAAACCCATGAAATGTTGGCAAAAAGTTTCGTCACTAAAGTAGCTAAAATGTTTAAAAGTTGAAAGCTTTCACGTTTATTTTTACTGGCTGTTTGTCGGAACAAGTTTTCGTCGGAAAGAGTAGAAGGCAGAGGCTTTATTAGAAACTGATGGAATGTCAGCAAAAAACCGTAACAAAGCATATCGTATTTTGGGTCTGCAAAAAGAAAGTTCATGGAGTTCACACCCAACATTTTACCCGGATACTAAATATATGTGCCTTTCATGTCTGAGCATCATGGCTTCGGAAGGATATTTATCTCCGTGACAGGTTTTATCATCGTGCAACCAAGTTGGTAGAATGTTACAAAATATTTTTGCGAAGATCGATAGTTCAATCTTTAACTAAAAATTCTTACATACTGACGCATACGGAGTGACCTCATGTTGGCTTCTAAGATCATTCACATCAAAAACCATCTTCTGAATGCATTAACTGAAACCCGGGGATCTGACTTCAACGTGCAAACATCCAAGGGTCTTGACACGCCACATTCTCGATTCGATATTTACCGAATTTTTTCGGTTATAATCTGTTTCCCTTAGAACGCCTTCCCGGAGGTGATTTTTACTTTAAGGTACTTCAAGGTTTTAATAGTTTAAAAAGCAACAAGCTTAACAATAACCATAGGATTGTAAAAATTGACATGTAAGTATATAAAACAAGAAACGCAATTAGATTATGTAGTATGTTGTTGGCCTCCTTCGGTCGATGTCGACCATGGATGTACATCACAATCACATGAATTTCATGTTTTCCAGCTTTTTGAATGACTAAACAGTCCGATTCGGGAGGAACAATCTCTCCCGCAGCGCTTGCAACGATAGTCAGAACTCTGTTCTATTGCATCAGTTGCATGCCGGCGGCGTGATCTGCGTTCAGCAGCCAGGAGCTGTATCTGTTCTGTAGTATGTAGGTAGACGGGAAACGAATAATTCAATAAAAACCCGTCTAATTTCGCTTTAAACTCATGCAAGCTAGTGGAGTGAGTAACGGTAGAAGGTACACTCTTCCAAGTAAAACAGACGCCGACTGAATAAAAATACCTTCTACAGTTTAACCGGGAATGGGGTACCATCAGCACATATTCATTAGTCCGATAGTTTCTCGTATGCCTTCGCCTGAATAAATCATTTAAGAGATTTTTGAAAATATCTAGTGCGAAAATTCCAGAAATACCCGTTTGAGTAGATTTGAGCACCAAAATCTTTTACTTCGCTGCAATTTTCAAGGACATGCAAACATATATGGTATGTAAACTCTGCTCTATTTCCCACATTCACAAGTCTGCATATGTTGAATTTGATCGGCAGTTTGTTCTTCAACGACCAATTGTAAAACGTATCAAGATTTTTGTAATGGCAGACAGTTTACTGGGCTTCGGATGCAATTCCATATCTTGATGTCATCCGCAAATAACGAAATGTTACATCGAACAATTTCCTGTACTTTATTGACATAAACAAGAAAGAGGATCGGACTAAGGACTGAACCTTGAGGAACTCCGCTATTTGCTGCGATTGGTTTTGATGGAGCACCGTCAACACGTACCTGTGTAGTGCGATTTGTTAGGTAGTCATTTAGCCAATTCAACAAATTTCCGGTGATACCAAGCTTTGAAGCTTGCTCATTACATATCAAACCACACGCCATGTGGGTGTTCGTAATTACATATCAAAAGTATATGTTTTTACTCCATATATCTCGTCATCTTGTGGATTTCGCTAAGCTGATAGCCATAAAATGATTGAGTTCTAAATGTAATTCTCGTATTCGAAATAATAATATTCTCTGGTAAATTTTCGAATAATTAATGCAAATCATTTCAGCATCAAACCATTTTGCTTGGGAGAAATCGATTAATCCATTTGCATGTGATACGCAAATCATTTATGAAAAAACAACAAAAATGTATGGGAACATCATTTTCGATTCACTCAAGTCACATTCGAAATGAAAAGTTCGACATGGTGGAAACGCCTTTTGAATGCCACAACAGATTTATTCGATTTGCAAGGAAAGGTTTCTAGGTTTTATTTAAATGCTAAAAGACACGATGTTTTATTAGTTGTTAGCGCAATTAATTTACAGGATGTGATGTAGAGAAGAAAATCACTAAGTTGACCGTTTTGAAGTAAGCATAACCGAATCATCATCATATCTCAGATTGCCAACCTACATATGGAGATTTGAACATGGGTATTGAGGGTTATATTACTGTAATCTACAATTTTACGAGAGCAGAATTAAATCCGGAAAGTTATTGGACGTACCAAAAATGCAACAACATAATTGAGAAAGTATTAGAAGCTTCTGAAAATCGACCGCGTAATTAGTTGTTGCAGCAGACATCCAGCTGCAAAGAAGCGTACGCGCGTCATCAAATTGAATGCTTGAACGTAATTCTCTGTGATTATGGTCTACGTCGTGCACTACGTCAGCAGGGAGAGTCTTTTCAAAATGCTTGATTTGATAGGCTGCCCCCACGACTGCTCAAGCTCGTTATTTCATTCCACTCAGGCATGATGGGCTCAGTCCATTTTAACGGTTTCAGCTCAGAAGCCTTTGAAAAAAGTCACCACCGAGGCGTCCAAAAAAGTGTGGTTATTGCTTCAACGACCCTGTTCGCTTTTCCTTTGCTCTGCTTCCGAAGCACGCTTTCAGGACGAGGACAGAAGGCATTTACATACACACGCGAAGTGATGGTAAGCTTTTCAACATGAACCGGTTGGGAGCACAAACCAAGGCACGAAATGTGCTAATCCGTGACCTGCTGTTTGCCGACGATGCAGCCTTTATTGCTTACTCCCAAGAGCACCTCCAGTCGTTAATAAACCGTTTTTCGTCGGCATGCAAAGACTTTGGTCTAACAATCAGCATGAGCAAGAACAAAGTCCACGGTCAAGGGACTGTATCGCCTCCAATCATCAATGTTGGAAACTGTCAGCTTGAATCAGTACATTATTTCACATACCTTGGTTCAACCATTGCGGATAACCTCTCGCTAGACACGGAGATTGATAAGCGGATTGACATAGCAACTGTCATTTTGTCCTGATTGAACTTTCGTGTTTGGAATAACCACAAGTTCACTGTAAAGACGAAGATGATGGTATACAGTGAGTGTGTACTAAATGCTTTACTGTACGGCAGTGAAACCTGGATCACCCACGCAAGACACGAACGGAAGCTGAATGCTTTCCATCTACGAAGCATCCGTCGTATCTCGAACATATCGTGGATGGACAGAGTGACTAATGCTCAAGTGCTTTCAAAAGCCGGTATACAGAGCATGCTCACCCTATTGCGACAGCGCCGCCTGCGGTGGCTTGGTCATGTCTACAGAATGGAAAATGGTCGTATTCTGAAAGATCTACTTTAAGGTGAGTTGCAATTAGGAAGTCGACCATAAAGCAGACCGCACTTGTGGTACAAAGACGTTTGCAAAAGAGACATGAAATCTCCTGGCATTTAACCGGCGAGTTGGGAAGAACTTGCTCTTGACCGCTCACATTGGAGGCATAGTGTAAAGCGTCGTCTGCAAGCTGGGGAGGAGCAGATACAGCTCTTGGATGCTGAACGCAGATCACGCCGTCGGTGTGCAACTGATGCAATACATCCGAGTTCTGAATTTCGTTGCCAGCGCTGCGGCAGAGATTGTTCCTCCCGAATCGGACTGTTTAGTCATTCCAAAAGCTGTAGAACATGAACATTCATGCGATTGTGATGTACATCCATGGCCGACATCGACCGAAAAAGGCCAACAACAACAATAATAATGGTTTACATTAACGCAATTGATAGAGTAACCCGAAGACTACTTGATTTAGGCACGAAAGTGGAGCCGTAAACTAATTCTTATTGTAAATCCGCATAATATCGGAGTGTACATATATGCCTAAAACTAATCTGTGCGATATTAAAATCATCCGTGCTTAAAATTAATTTTTCCACGCACTTCTCTTTTTTAATCAATAATCAATCCTGATGTTTTTAGCAAACGTGTTTCTATGTAAACAAACGATATTTTGCGACCCACAGGCTTCAAAATCGGTGCACCTTTGATATTGTAAACTCTGAAGGTGTTGCAACGCCAGTTAAAAAACTTCAAATGAACAACGAAATAGCAGGAATCGAAAAAAATCGAATCGAAAAATCATCACAACGCTCGATGAAGTTTCGCTGCCGCTGTTAAATGAAATCAAAGCTGTTTCAGATGTCAAAGTGAGATCGGCAAATCATTTCGTTCTATTGAAAATTAGATTTACGTATACCTCGTTAATTCATTTCAAGGAATTTGTGTGCCTGATTAATTTTATTCACTAAAATTTCGTATAAACTAGTAATACCGATTTTCATATCCATTTCTCCTTCTGCAAATATTTATAGCAAATAGTTATCGCTCGCATAAATGTTAAACGATGAGTATTTCTTATATGTACTGGAGATGGAGTAACGATATCGCACCAAACATTATTAATATGATCAAATTATATTGCAAAATATACTCTCTACAGCGTAGCACGGTTTACATTTATCTCGCTAATGCTTGACGATTTTGCTAATAGTGTCAAAATCTGGTCCGAAGTGTTTTTCAAATGAGTTAGAATCCATGATTGCTATCTGAATATTTCCAAAGATTTTGTGTGGATTGATCACTGTTAATTATAACAAACACTGTAACGATCAGCCACCGACAGACAGCTCCGAGTATGATACAATAGCTACTGGTGTGTGTGCGAATAAGCGGAGTACCTTCGTGATTCATCGGTGCCACTAGTTGAGTCACGCAAAGTCCTGTTCTTCGGCCAGCTCTTTTCCTAGTTTGCATCAGCGACCTACCAATGCAATTGTTCACTTTGCAGACGATATTAAGAGTTCGGCGTAGAAACAATGTACCACAGACTGTTTACAGCTGCAATGCGATCATCCTCTGTGAATGGTCATTGAGTGATAAGCTACCATTCAGTTCTAAACTAATGCAAAGTTCTGGATATTTGCAAATCTTTTCAATACAACTTTGTGACTGGTTATTGCAGAAGAGAAGAAGGATAAATCTTCATTTGAAAATTTTCGAACATCCATCTTCCTCCTAGTGTTAAACAAAAACACAGCAAATATTGTACAACTTACGCATAGAAGAAAAATATTCACAGAAAATTTACACAGGATATCGAAGAGATAAATTCGACCGTAATTGTTCAATAAGCATTTCCATTCGGTAAAAATATCGTAAAGCAAATGAGATAAATGATCTCTGATATGAAAACGTTCTAGAAGGCAGTATTTTGAACGAGTGTTTGAGAACGATTGACTTTTAAGAAGATTATTACGCATCGGGTGGTTATTGTCATTGAGGACATGCAAAATCATGAAGCATTCCATAATATATGACCAACCACGCAACACACGAACAGAAGCTGAATGCTTTTCCACTTACGCAACATCCGCCGTATCTCGAATATATGATGAATGAAGAGAAAAACGAATGCTCTTGTGCTTTCTAAATCTGTTCTACAGAGCATGTTCACTCTACTACCACGGCCCGCCTACGCTGGCTGAATCATTCTTACAGAATGGAAAATGCTGAGCTTCCAAAAGATCTACTCTATGGGGGGTTCGAATCAGGAAGCCGACATTTGAGCAGACCGCATTTGCGGTACCAAGAGGTTTGCGAAAGAAATATGAAATTTCTTGACATTGACCCTACGATTTTAGAAGAACTTGCACTGTCTGCAAGTCGGGGAGGAGCAGGTCATATTCTAAGTTGCTGATCGTAGATCACGCTCCCAGTGTGCAACTGACATCGTTCGGGAGAGTACTGCCTATCGCTGTGAGCAGTCGACATCAACCAAAGGAGGCCAACAACAGAAACAAATGCAATCGGGTTACAACGCGTGACGATAACGTCGGGGTGAATGTCAATCGGGTGATTCATGGCGTACAAATTTTAGCCCTGACGGAATAACTCTGTCTGAGCCCAGTGCTTTGCCTAACTTTGGAATAATAAACCTCATTTTCAATTAGACCCTATTCTATTTTATTAAATGGTAAACATCAGATAGTAAAGCGGAAGAAGTATCTATTCTTTTAAAGTCACAAACCAATAAAATGGAGGAAGATTGACAACTGAAAGATCCATGAAAATAAGATTATTGAAGTTTCAAGTCAGTGAAGATAGACAGGTAACTAGGAAATAGACGTTAATATTGTAAGCTTTATCGCATGGTGATATGGAGACAAAAATAAAACATACCAATGAAATAATATTTTGAGAATGCTCTTAGTTTTCCAATCATGTGTAAAAGAGGTAGAATAGATGACCTCTGATAACCTCTTGGATTTTACAAGCCACATAAACACCTTTGTCAAACGGTCAGATTGTCGTTAAAACCCATAGAACAAAATTTATAACTGATATATGATTGGAATTACAGATATATGGTCAACTTCTTGAAAACGTCTTTGACACATTTTCCCAATTCGATTCGCAGTGTTCACTGGTCAAACAAAATGAGATGTTTTTCCAATTTTCATTGTTTTGCCGACGAGCCAAAGAGTAATGAAGCAATTGCCCTATGTATGTGTAAATCGGGTGTACATTGTAACAACGCTTTTGCCGTCATTACAATTCTATCCTCATTCTTCCACTAACATGTTGTTTGTAAATATTTTCACTTGGTGAGGACAGGGTACTCCCAAAAGCACTGATGGCCCCTGAGTCATGTAGTTCCAAACCTATAGTTTCTTTATCTATTCGTTGTTTCTCTGCTTGTCTTATTTCTAATGGTAAGAAAACAGTTAGAACTACACATCCCCTCCTCAAGAAAACCGCAGGGATGTTCCGCCCAATAGCATGTTCCACACAATTTTCAAAAAAACGTGACGGAGATAGTGTTTGATCGTTAACAGATAAACATCAACTCACCTGCCAGAAGCAAGGCCCCACACTAATGCCGTTTTATGTATAATTCAAAGAGTTCGACATGAGCTCATCAGTAAATCACCTGCCGTTATAATCTTCATGTTTTATTACACAAACGCATTTGGTCCGGTTGGTTTATGTCATTCGCAGACCAACTTAAAACACAGTGTTTAACTGCCAAAATAATGAAATGCATATGTGAATATTTGTCCAATAAATTGCAATATTTTAAAGCCATCAGGCTAAGTTCTTTGCTTCCAACTGGGAAAGGAATGGTTCAATGGATGGTTCGTTCTCCTTTTTCTCTTCAGCATACCCGGTTGCGATTTCACAGTCACGGTAAACTCTCACCCTGAAATACGCAAACGACGTAGGTATTGAAGGCGCGTACCAAGAAACAGTCATTCGAACATCTTTTCAGCTGTTTTCAATGAATTTACTACCTGATTAGAAGACAGATTTGTGTTTTGAAATTACGGAAAATGTATAAAACTTGTGTTCATTAATCTCCGTGGTGAATGACGCAACGCATGCTGCAGTTGCCTTACGTTATCTGGACAAGTCTCCAGACCTTGTAAGTGAGAATCAGGCGTCACAATTCTCGGTAACCTGACTTGAACTCATCATCTTAATTCTCTTCTTACTTACATTCACAGGCTTCCTTTCCACACTTTCCTTCTCAACTCTCTTAATGATAAGTCTGTGTGAAACAGAAGCCTTTCTCAAGGAATCGAATAATCAATGTTATCCTCAAGGATATTTCTAACCCAGCGGCACGATGATCCCCTGCGTTGCCAAGCATCATCGAAGACTCGATGAAAGTATAACAAATTGTCATTCAAGCAAGTCGTGTAATCGAAGTTCCTTTATTCCATTTGCATCAAGTTATGTTTATCAAAACGAAACACTTTATTGAACAATTACGTTCAAATTCATCTCGCTTATATGACGTTTATCTTACCAACTAATATTTTTGGGCATAATTTACAAAGATGTCATTTTGTTGTCCCAACATTCTTCTTACGTTGAAAGTCCTAATATTTTCAATTGAAGTTTTATACTCCTTCTAGGCATACATGACTTGATAGTCAGCTTTAGAGTGCGGGTCGGCGTTTGAGTTTGAAAGATGCATACGAAACTGTTGATATAAATACGCCTTGCCAGGCCAGATATTAGATGCGTTCATCATAGGTAGAACTTTTATTGATTACCTACCATTTCTACAAGTATATCCAATATCGAAAAATTAAGAAATTTGCGAGTAAATATATCAACCCGTTATAGAAATATCGTTTGTCCTGAAATTAATGAATAACTGATTTGTCGTAATTTTGTTCAGTACTCATGTCACCTTTTCCAAATGTGTGTTCAATACGCAAACGGCGTTCACCGAGCTCGAATTTTTTTGACATTTCTTCATTATGCTTGATGTAATCACCAAATTGACTTGCGTTTGAGAGTTCACGGGATTTTATTTGGAAACATGGGCTCGCCTATAATAATGCTCGTCCTATTGACCATTAATCCTTTGGAATTGCGAAGTAATGACGGCGTTTACTCAAAATAGGATCAATGAAAATGGCAGGAAACTCGTATGGTTATTGAATAGGATGATAAAAATGTACCGATTCAACAATGTTCAGTTTTTGAAGACGGCAAATCACTTACCTCAGAAGCAAGTATGTCAGATGGTCAAATGATATAGAGACGAAGAATATTGTTAAATCTCAATTGTGCTCCACTACCTGTTTGAAGATAAACACTAGATCACTTGGTTCCAAGGTTGTCACGGCCGAAGCTGGTTAGGCAATAATCTCCCAATTCCAAAAATTCTCTGATGGCGCTCGTCTTATATAGCCTCTGACAATCAAGTCCAGCTCCTGACCTGTACGCGTGGTCCTGTGTGACCCGACGGAACTGCTTCTACTGGCAGGATAAAGGGCAAAGGCAACTGACTGGCACCTCGAAACCAGCATTCTTCGGGCATGTGGAGCTCGTAAATTCATGAAGGCGGTCCATCGAGGGAAAGAAAAACCTTTATCTCAAACCTCTAC
>JACCGJ010010344.1:0-10862 GCA_013407085.1 Atriophallophorus winterbourni
TCCTAGTTGCAACTCACCATAGAGTAGATCTTTCGGAATACGACCATTTTCCATCTATAGACATGACCAAGCCAGCGCAGGCGGCGCTGTCGCAATAGAGTGAACATGCTCTGTAGACCAGCTTTTAAAAGCACTTCAGCATTAGTCACTCTGTCCATCCACGATATGTTCAAGATACGACGGATGCTCCGTAGATGGAAAGCATTCAGCTTCCGTTCGTGTCTTGCGTGGGTGGCCCAGGTTTCACTGCCGTACAGTAAAGCGTTCAGTACGCACGCGCTGTACACCATCATTTTCGTCTTTACAGTCAGCTTGCGGTTACCCCAAACACGAGAGTTCAAACGGGACAGAATGACAGCTGCTCTGCCAATTCGCTTATCAATCTCCGTGTCTAGCAAGAGGTTATCCGCAATGGTTGAACCAAGGTATGTGAACTGATGTACTGATTCAAGCTGACAGTTTCCAGCAGTTATGATGGGAGGCGATACAGTCCCTTGGCTAAGGACTTTGGTCTTGCTCATGCTGATTGTTAGACCAAAGTCTTTGCATGCCGACGAAAAACAGTCCATTAGAGACTGAAGGTGCTCCTGGGAGTGAGCAATAAAGGCTGCATCGTCGGCAAACAGCAGGCCACGGATTAGCACATTTCGTGCCTTGGTTTGTGCTCTCAACCGGTTTAGGTTGAAAAGCTTGCCATCATTTCGCGTGCGTAAGTAAATACCTTCTGTTCTCGTCCTGAAAGCGTACTTCAGAAGCGGAGCAAAGAAAATGCCGAACAGCGTGGGAGCCAGAACACACCCTTGTTTGACGCCTCGGCGAATTTCAAAGGCTTCTGAGCTGAAACCGTTAAAATGGACTGAGCACTTCATGCCTGAGTGGAACGAAATAACGAGCTTTAGCAGTCTTGGGGGAAGAGCCTATCAAATTAAGCATTTTGAAAAGACCCTCCCTGCTGACGTAGTCGAATGCCTTCGTTAAATCAATAAAAACAGCTTATAATGGCATACGCTGTTCCCGACACTTTTCTTGAAGTTGTCTTAGGGAGAAGATCATGTCAACGTTCGATCTTCCCTTGCGAAAGCCACATTGAGATTCGGAGTAAATTCTATCAGCTAAAACTTGCAGCCGGATCTGTAAGACTTTAGCAAACAATTTGCCTACAACATTCAGAAGGGAGATTCCTCTGTAATTGTTGCAGTCGCCTCTATCTCTTTTATTCTTGAATAGCGTGATGATCTTTGTGTCTCGCATCTCTTGTGGGACACACTCCTCCTGCCAGCACTGAAGAAGCAAATGGTGAAGCGGTTGTAATAATGCTGCTTTACCGCATTTGATGAGCTCAGGTGGAATTCCATCGTCACCAGGGGCCTTCCCATTCGCTAAGCGGTCGATTGCTCTATTGAGCTCATCAAGAGTAGGGGGGGTATCTAGATATTCAATAGTCGGCAACCGCTCGAAATTTTCAAATACATGTGGTAAAACCGTACTGTCCCTAGAGTAGAGAGAGGAGAAGTGCTCTACCCATCTTTCCATCTGCTGAGTTTTGTCCACAATCGGGTCACCAGATACAGACTTAATGGGAGCCGTTTTAAGTTTGTTTGGACCAATGGCTCTCTTGATCCCATCATACATGCCGTGAAAATTTCCAGTATACGCAGCTTTTTGGATACTAAGGCTAATTTCTGTCCAGTAGTCATTTGCACATCGCCTTGCAGTCTGTTGGACCTTATTTCTGGCTGCTCTTAAAAGTCGTAAGTTTTCATCTGTTGGCATGCCTTTGAACCTCAAGAATGCTGACCGTTTCTCATCCAACACAGCAGTCATCTCAGAAGCTTTTGCTTCGAACCAGTCGCTCGTTCGAGCTTTCTTCGGACCGAAAGTGGAAAGTGCGAATCGGCATATGCTGTTTTTAATCGATTCCCAGTTTTCTGAAGCCGATTCAAGTGGGGTTGTCTTGCTGAACTCGGCTGTGAAGGCTTTTGCAAATCGCGCAGCTAGATTAGGTTCGCACATGCGGGTGACGTCAATCCTAGGCTTACCAGACAATTTGGTGCGGTGAAATATCGTGTCGGAAAGCTTCAGTTTTGCACAAACCAGTGAATGATCAGTGTCACAGTCTGCGCTTTGATATGATCTGGTGAGAAGTACGCTTCCTATATTAGTGCGCCGAACAAGAATAAGATCAAGCTGGTGCCAGTGCTTAGAGCGAGGATGTTTCCAAGAGACCTTATGCTGTGGTTTTGTTTGAAAGAAAGTGTTACTAACACAGAGACTGAACTGCGTGCATAATTCTAAAAGGCGTAGTCCATTTTCATTAGTTTTACCTACACCGAATTTCCCGAGACAGCTTTGCCAAGATTCGTAATCCGCACCAACTCTAGCATTGAACTCACCCAATACCACTACACAGTTTCTTTGTGGCACGTTTTTCAGGACTGTTGCGAGGTTGTAATAAAAAGCGTCTTTTTCAGTAGTCGTCGCAGAGAGCGTCGGCGCATAAACGTTTACCAACGTTATGGTACCAGTAATGCACCTCAGATTTAGAGTCCAAATCCGTTCGCTCCCGCTGCTGCTCGGTTCTGTTGCTTTTAGAAGGTCGTTTCGAACGGCAAACCAAACTCCATGCAGTCGAGGCTCATCAGAACCCCTTCCTTTCCAAAAAACATGTAATCTCATTCTGTTAGCTTACCAGTGTCTGGTAATCGCGTCTCTTGTAGGGCTGCCACGTCGACATTTAGTCTCTTTAACTCATTGTTAATCACAGCAGATTTTCTTACGCCTCTGATATTAGAGACGTCGTCATGAAATCCAGGAAGCATGGACCGGACGTTCCAGGTTCCCAGTTTCAGAAATGACATTTGTTTTTTAGTAGTTGGTTTCGCTGGTGCGGAAATAACAGTCTGCTTGTCGGTTGATTCCTAATCCCCATGCACCTAATGAGGATAGCAGACCGTGGCGAGACGGCACCATATTGGCTGGGGGCTGCCCAGCTTGAGGCGGGCGGTAGCCGTCCAATGAGACCTGAAAGTCTCTCCCACCGTCGAAAGCAGCCCCAGGCGCTAAGCTCTACGCCAATCGAGCCATAGCTTTTAACCGGTATCTGCTGCTTCCCGTGTTATTATCCGCAGAAGCGGAATGGAGTGTCCTCTCTATTGGTGCGTTGTGATGTACGCCAGGGCAGTTCAAAGTGGAGAACTAGCTGTTGCCCATGCAGCAAGTGCTCCCTCTCCACGGCACCACCGGAACCAACGGAACAGCTAGGCTGATACGTTTGGACAACGGTGCCGTCGTAGAAGTTGGCAGGGTGAAGTTGTAAAGAACTTCAGACTGCCTAACGGGAATCCGGCTCCGGATTTTTCCTCGAGGTTGACTTCTGAAGCCTTTTCCATGATTGGATGTAGCCACAAGACAGTGGAGGTTTCAGATAAGGGTTTTCCTTCCCCTAGGTGGACCGCCTTCATGGACTTACGAGCTCCACCAGCCCGAAGCATGCTGGTTTTGAGGCACCAGTCAGCCGACTTCGCCCTTTCTCCTGTCAGTAGAAGCAGTTCCGCCGGGTCACACAGGACCACGCGTGCAGGCCAGGAGCTGGACTTGGTTGTCAGAGGCTATAAGAGACGCGTGCCATTGGAGCATTTTTGGAATTGGGAGCTTTTCCCCAAAACCGCCCCGGCTTTGACAACCTTGGAACCATGTGTGTGAGTACATGTGATTAAACAGGTTGGTCGTTCCAGCCACATCCAACAGTGGCTTACGACTTCAGACTAGCCACACGGTTTCTTAGCCTGTTTTCGTTTTTAATGACTGGACTAAAAAGAGTGATTTGACGGGAATACATCTACGGCGAATTTTCGACTGTACGTGTTCATGATTTGCATTGAGAAAAATTCACGCAGTCGCATTATTTTTTTAACTTGCCATGCGATGTATAGCAAGAAATGTTCATTCATTCGTTCAGAATTCATATGAAATATCACTCCCCCACATTTTACCGTTCTCCTTACTGACCTCACATTTGCGCGATTCACTAACTTCTGAAGTATAGCATTCTTTGCAGCTAAAAACAGTCCACGGTCAACCGTGACATCAGATATCGTCGTCGTCGTTTTTGTGGTTTACCACTCTCGAGAATCAGCGTTTGCTAAGAGACCCATTCTGAGGTTGACAGGAATGCGGTGCCAGCAACATATGGGCAACATTTCACTCAAAGCAACATACGCGAAGACGCCTACGTAGTTCGCTTCCCGGTCGGTTCAATTTGGTAGCTAATCACTTGGGCCAAATGGTGGTTTACAATAAATGACATTTCAAGGTAGCCGTAGTCCCGATAGTTTATTTCTCGCACTGCTAGCCCGCATCCAGTCAATAGCACGCGCCAATGTTCAACGTGATTGATGTCCCTGTTTCGTCTACATAAATTTTGTTTATCTGGTCGTGGTGATATTATTGACGTTCCGATCGCAAGGGCACCATTGTGATTCAACTGGCCACACAAATCCATGTCCATTATTGGCAAAGTAACAAAGAGTTTTAGCTCACAGACTTCCCTTTCACTGCTTTTTCGCATGCAGTCGATTTAGTGACAAATTTAAAAACTTAGCCTTCAAATTGTGTGTGGTGTCATGTATCAAGTCTCGATGCTGTGGTAGTATAGCACCAAAACCAGTATGAACATTTGCTACCCATTTTCGACTTCAGATACTTAAACAGGAAAAATTTATTGTCCCAAACCATTTTCCATGTTTCTAGTTAGGAGCCATGCGGAATTTGTAAAACGTGAGAAAGATAGATGAGGCGAAATAAAGAATGAGTTGCTTCATGAATTTTATGGAGTACTTGCCTCCTCAGCACTACCCCGCCCTAACAGTTTGTGGCTAAGTGTTTAAACATTAGAAAAGCGGTAAACAGAGTTTTGCATTTTAACCACCATGAAACAGGATTGGTACAGTCTTCCTTAGGATGATCGGGCTACACTTTATATCGAATTCAACCTTTCAACTGGATCAAAGTGAACGGTATTGTTTGCTTAGGACGTTTCGTCATTAAACTAGATGATATCATCAGCTAAACTTCTTTCGAAAGATGTGAACCGTTTTTTGGATTGAATACACTCACGAAATCTACTCAGACCCCATGGTTTGCTAAGCACCTCTTTTCAGTTGTGTGCTTCAGAATTGGATTGCTTGATCTATGTGTATATAAAATGTGCTTGAATCGACAGCTGTTCGCATATTTAAGAAAAATCGAACTGCGGAGCATTTGCTGTCAACGTTTGCACACAATCAAGTTTATTCAATCATTTGATAAGCACGTGAGTGTGAGAAAATGGACAAAGCCAACGTGCCTGCTCCCAATCTACTTTTCCTGATTCTAATGCCCTACAAGCTGTACGGAACTGGTGTGTGTGTGCGATGGTAATACATGCAAACATGGATCTTATGCTACTCATTTACAGAGTCTGATTTCAGCTGAAGATTAACCACTACGCGTTCAATTCAATTCAATTCACTAGATTATTGTGCAGTCTCCGGTGCTGCACTGCATCTATTGTGAGACTTAGGCTAAATTTGGCATAACTAGCTCATTTTCACGCTTTCTTGCTGCACACTGCAAACGATTTCGTGCTGTTTGCACTCCTCTAGGTGCTTTCCGGTATTGGGATGTTGGCTAAAATTGACATATTCAGTCACATGACTGCACCCTAAACTTGGGGAAATGGCGGCTAGCGCCGCTTCAACCGAGAAACCTTATTGGTCCACTTTACCGACACATAAACATATGCAAGACCGGTTTCTTGCCACGTGACTTTGGAATCGCACCAAAACAGTTTTGCGTTGCGTGATGGGTGAAAATTCGGTCATTTTGATTAAAAGTTTTGCTCTGGTGACGCGGTAACGATTGTCTAGCATCTCTTCTGAACCAGGAAACGTCCCTCTGAGAGCTAGAATGTTCGCAACTGTTTCAAACAAAGGTGAAGATGAGGATGTTGTTCAAGTTTTAAGGGATTTGTTTTTTTAATTTTTCTTAAGTGTTTATTTTGTGTAACCGTTGTTCTTAGAGTGTGTTTCATTCAGAAGCCACTGGGCATCGGGAAAATGCAGCCGTGGTTTTCTTTCATTGGCGCAGCTGTTTAACTGATCCAGTAATTTCTCACCATTTTTCAATAGGTTTCTCGCGTGAATGTGTAAATTCGTCAACGAATATTTCGGATTTTCAATATTTCTGCTTTTGTCACCCAGTGGAGGTTAGGATTTTGAGTTCTTCTTTCAAGTTCGCTCACTTGTGTCGGTAGCTCGGCAGATCGAGGTTCTTGTTATGTTTCCATGTCCAATTTAGTCATTATTATGGGTGAAAAATCTCATGGCTAATCTACCCGTGTTCGCCTGTGGTATTCCCGTTTTTGATCGATACAGCAATACGCCGCAATCGTCTTTCGACCACTTATCTGCAGCTAACGCTCTTATCTACAGTTTTTGTATCCTCTTGCAAAGTGTAGGGTTGTCTTTCTTTAATTCACACTCTAGCTGATTGCTGTAATTAATTATCTAAGTTCACGGATCTGTTGCGGTTCAACATGTTGTTGTAAAGAAACACATTAGGTCCTGCCTCGTGGCCTTCCCTTGAGTAAGGTTGGCTTTTTACAACTAAACAAACAGTAGGTCACGAATGATTCAGAAAACAATCCCCCAACAATTTCTGCTTCGATGAGCATAGCTAATTCGTTCCGTTTATGGAAGGTCGGATGTTTCGATTCTTGTGCTTCTATCAGTATCCGCGGTTTCGATAAACGTTTTGCACGCAATCAACCTTTCCGTTACGAAAAAATCTCATTGAAATTCTGACCACTGTCAGCTTTGCCGCAATCCTGAACGATTTCTACAGCTCACGCAAATTGGCTCAATTCACTGATAAAACCGTTGTGAAATCTTAGCATGAGGTTTACTTTCTGTTTTTCACACCCTTGCTCAGTATTTGACAATGTTAATCACTCGACTTACACTAACTTTTGTGCTAAGATAATGCGTGGATGCTTTAACGGTTTCCAGTGAATATTATTTATGGAGCCAGTGGATTTGCACGGATGTGCACTTCTGTGCTCTGCAGCTAACATCGTGCTAAATTGATTGGCCATCGGTGGTAAGATGCATGCGAATACACGCTGGAGTCTCATTGCCATTCGTATTTTCCTTTCCCATATCTATCTAGGCCTGGCCAAATTGACAGTATCATAGTCCACGTGCACTCTTTGACTGTGCGGCACTTTGTTTGGATCAGGCTTATGGTTTCAGACATTTTTACCGCTTCGTATATTGCCCTGTTTTAGACTGATTTCTTCCGTTTAACCATCATTCCGGATGCGGTGGGTGTGGAATTGTGCGGCGCGTTGAAACACGTTATAGCGATCGCGGCCGGAATAGCCGATGGATTGAATTTGGGCGATAACACGCGGGCGGCTATTTTGCGTCTGGGATTTTGGGAAATGGTCGAGTTAATGAAGGAATTATTCCCCGATAGAGGTGAGTCCGATATGTCCGAGCATGCTGCTTATTGGATAGTTTAAATTTACATTTTGTTTTTCTTGTTTTATGTTGACCTCGTAAACCTCACCGTTCACAATGAGTATCCTTTTCTCAAGCGTTTTTAGCGTAACCACATTTTTTCGGAATTTGACAGTAATAGTATGCACGTTCCAGTGTCTATTTTCGAAATTGCATCATGTAAGCATGTTCATTGAGAATGAAACCACTTAGGTAACTGGACGGTTGTAAGGCGGAAATCTTGACCGACCTGCGATTTCCTTTGGCGAATACACACACACACATCTTAAAAGTCATTTCAATCTTTCAACTCACGATTTATCTCGGAGCAGAACTAGCACTGGCATTCTCCATGCTTGACCAAACTCCCTGTTATGACATCTGCTACCGGGCTGTCATGATAACGTAATCCCGGGTACGCCTAGGTAATGTTTACACTCTGACAGAAATATGTTGAATATCCTTTGGACTTTGAACTCAAGGAGCGAGACGAAAGCTCAACGAATCCAACCAGGTCACACTGCCGGTTTTAATATAAGAATATCCCAGCTGAAATTCTGGGCCCAAAAATCTAACTTCTGTGTTATATTGTGATCAGGAAATGTCGCCGGTCGACTGATCGCCGGCAAACTTAAGATTACTGGATTTATAGCCAACGTCGAGGATATTGGGAAAATGTGTGTGTGGGCGTGCAACGCAAGTTCTTAACTCTGCCGGTAACTGGGTTTTATCCTTTACAGATGGTACTGCGCTTATTCTTTTAGAAAATCATGATCAAAATAGTTTCACTGCTATTTTTCGGTAGTAGTTTTAGTGTCATCAGCTGATATGTTTTGTTTCCAACTAGATCTGACGTATATTCCATTGTTCCCTAACAATTTTCTTCCCAATTTGTCTAGTTTCAAACCGTGTGGCATTTATTCACGAAACAGGGGTTCAAGTCTCAATATGTTAGTTATTAACAAGGAAAACCTTTGGTAGAGTATTTGTGTTTGAGAAAGTGCGTGAAATGCAGAGTAACCTTGCAGGAAGTACTTCTTCTGTCACTCGGAACGATTCAAGGTAAATATCTGACTGATGTGAAATTTTCAAGCAAACGCGGATTAAGAACAGAAGTGACCAAGACCTGGGATTCAGAATAGTGGTAATTGGTACGCGAAATAGATATTGATTGGATTTTTTGCGACTATCTGTCCTGGAGGATGAGTCGGCTTAAATGAAGAGTCTTGAGAATTTGGGTACGAGGCGTCCTATGAAAAAGTTTGCTGATTCGGACAGGCTGCCCAAAACGGATCTCTCTGGTCGTGAACAACACCAAGTTTCCTTTTGAAATTAGAATCAGTTCAGTGTGTTTAAACATGTTCTATGTGATTGCGTTTCACTCTAACGATCCTCTTTCCACTAGATGCGTATGTCTATGATGGGTCTTCTGTGATCTAATCCACTTGAATTCTTTCCTCGGTATGAAATGAGAGTTTCCTCAAATCTCAAGCATCCTGTTCTTCTTACACCATCATCAACAACACGTATCCTGTGATCTAGTTTAAAAGGTTAAGCAATTACCAGGCCTTTGCACAATATGCTGCAGTCTTTATTCTTTTGTCAATACGAGCAGACGACGCTTAGCGTCGTAGTGTGGTCCATTTTTCCCGGTGGCTAAATATCGCTCTTGTGCGGTACCAACATTGTTTCGGTATTCAATGTGTCTGTTTATTATTATTATAATTATATTTGCACAATCTGATACAGATATGGTGCCGTTCAACATAAACAATGAGATGTACAAAGCGAGAAGGGGGGGTACAAAGCGTTGTCATCATCGTCATCGTTGAACGTAGGCATGATACTACCCGGTTGCCTACACCGAAGTAGCGGAGATTTCGTTTAGGGGGTCCCTTTACCCACAAGGCAATGGAGCGAGAGAGGTTCGCACCTATCGGTGGCCGGTGACCGACGAAGCGGTTCATACGCCCTTTTCTGGGAATTTCCAGTTCGGAGCCCGATAACCCTGTTGATAGGTTGGTGACTTCATTTTTTGCCCGTGCACCATACAAAGTCCTTGGATAGGACAAGGTGCAGTGACTTTTGGAGCGGCGAGTCACATCCTCCGCGTCGTGGTGGCATCACTGTATTTTTGTGGCTTTTTAATAGGGAGAACGCTTTCCAGGCAGGCGAAAACCCACCACACACCTACAGACACCACGCCGAACCTTTCGCTGAGCTCGGAGACCGAGCCCACCAGCTGGCCCACGTGGAGGGGTTTTCGCAAAGCCAGCGAGCGGAGTGATAGGCTAGAAAAGTGCTAGTATTTGTTAGTTTGATGTGATCAGAACTCCCTTCGAGAATTTATTCTTGCTTTTTGATGACATTAAGGCTCTGAACTTGATCACAAATATTCGCTCACTCAGTTGGGTGTGCTATGCACTCTAGAAGAAGAAGATGAAAAATGGCTTTATTCGAGTACAGGAATTTTCAGCGATACAATTAATTCAACCACACGTATTAAAATGTACATTTTTTTAAAAAAAGACATGTCAAATAAGGCTGATCGCACTTCAGTTATTATACTGTCAGTTTCTTCCTCAAATCGAGAATAACTTCTGTATGATCAACCAAATATCGAGCCAGGTAAGGAATAAAAGAATTTTTGAATTTCTCAGTTCTTGCATACGGGACGATATGTTGACTACGCGTAGCTGGGAACGATCTGCAAGCCATAAGGACCTCTATTTACTGTTGCTTCATTAAACAATAACCCTGTTTCTCGCCCAAGTTTCGCTTGATATTCTGCTGGGAAACCAAAATACCATACGGTAAATCTACCATTCGAGATCTAGTTGTATGATTGACTTGTGTATGTCGCATATGTTTATGTTTGTTATTCCGGCTATTCTTGTTCCAACACCGGTTGTTAGCCACGTGGTCTGGCTCTAGATTTGTAATCAAGGTTTACTTGCTCACTGCCAAACGTTGATCTTCGTTTCACCGTACACCTTTACACTTCACAGGAGTCAACAACACAACGATTGAACAAAGTTGCGGGTTTGCTGAATTGTTTGTGTGTAAGTTTTGCTCTTTTCCATTGTACGCACATCATGACACCCTGTTGCTTATCGTGGCCACATGCACGGAGGTGCAATGGTGCAACAATTTTGTGTTGTGCAGCTAACCGCTGTCATTTCTGTTTTATTTTCGTTTATCATGTCTGTGTAAGCCTGGGCAACCTGGCAGTTTCTTAGCCCGCGTGTAGTCTATGACTGCGCGGCACTTTGCCTGGATCCTGTCTTGTGCTTCCCCACATACTCAGCACGCATTCTGATGCCA
>JACCGJ010010345.1:0-35314 GCA_013407085.1 Atriophallophorus winterbourni
ACAGGGCAACCTGCTTTATGAATGAAACACTGATACAGTCGGATGGTACTTTTGGCATTATATTTTTTCACTAAGCATGGATCGATGAATCAGCCGAACTTGGCCTTACTAAGAAGTTCGATTATGCTCGCTTTACGAATCGGTCTTTTAAATGGTTGATCAGAACTGACGATATAATAATGAAGTCCGATCTAGGCAAAGTGCTAGTCATAGTTCATACTGTTAGGTTGCTTAGGTTTAAAGTCAAAATACGAATGGCAGTGAAACTCCAGCGAGTTTTCGTATGAAGATCTTTATCCATGGGAAATCAACTGGCCATCACCCTGTCACGTAAACATCACGGGAATCTAAATTGTAGAGGAATGGTATCGGGACAACCTCGAGCACTTAGGAAATCATTTTCTTATAAAACAGAATTCAAAATGACGAGATGAAACACCTAGATTACCACATACGCTTCTGTGACGATCAATGGAGCGATCAAGAGTGGTTTATCTTGTGATAATCGCATCCAACAGATGAATCGCCAAGCTGAACTAGTGGCGCCAGTATAATGAACAAGCAAACAGAAAATTAAAAATGTAAAAATCATAATACGTAGGTTTAAGCTTGTACGTGAAACGGAAAAAAGAGAGCACGACATCATAACCGTTGAAATGTGTGTGGGTCTGAAATTACAAGCCAGATCCAGGCAAAGTACCCACAGTCATGGAACACACGTAAACCAAGATATTGTGGAGGTGCTTTCGAGTGATGCAAAACTTCACCCTTCGATACAACACAAAAGAAGGAAGTGCCGAAAAGATCGACGTCGACAATTGCGAACTCTTAATAATTCGGGTTTCGGAATGATTGCATTCAAACGATTACTGCGACATCTTTGGAGAATGATGAGAAGATGGACCTGTCGCAATCGAACGAGATGCAAGTCATCAGTCGGTCAAACGAGCCATGTGAGGCGAAGGCTTCAAGTGTACCGATTATCCCTAAATCGACTGACAAATCGGATCTAAGTGACAACCGGGACAGACACGTTCGAGGATTAGTGTTATGATTGTTTGTTTTGCTTATAAGATAGGCTTGTTTTACTTGTCTCGGGTGAACACGATCAGTGTTGACCCGGTTGACCTCAGGGATGGAGATAATCGATGGGCGTGCGTGCTTAATGTTGTACTGATGCAATGGAAATGTGATAATTGGCTAGATGTTCGCTACTTGCCACTTGTTGACCTGACGCAATCATTTCCGGACTCCCCCTACCCCACCTGCTACAATATTGTCAGGCTACCCACACCAAAACAGACGTGATAGAAAACAGCTGTTTTCGCATGCACTATCAGTGGCAAATAACTTTGGCACGATTTCGAATTCGCGTACAGATAAAAAATACCATAGTAGGGATAAATAACTGAAATTTGCACGCTGAATAGCCGCTTACCGTCTTAACCGATAGGTGTGCCATGCACGCTCAAGTAAAATGATTATTTTATTGATAAGTCAAGTTAAATTTGAACGCCTTATATGTATGAATTTACAATCATGGAATCATGCAAAGCGCCACAACTATGAATTGCATATGCGCGCATAAATTTCAGGGTGAATAACGACTACAAGCTTACCAGTAAACGCGCCCTCGCAACGGTAATACAATATAAAACTCAGGTTTTAGAAAAAATCACGTAAATTTTTATAATTAATTCAGACATTCAAAAACTGATATCCGTCTAGGCTTGGACAACCTGACAGTATCTTAGCCCACGTGCAGTTTATGACTGTGCGGCACTTTGCCTGGATCAGACATGTGCTTTCATACATACATATCCGCATCCGTAAGTAAATGACCGGAGAAAAAGCCAAACACGACAACGGACAATAATTGAGGCAGCACCGAACTTACGAGTCATCTGATTTATGGCATCGACTCCCTTGGCTCCAAGGAAGTTTAGGGTTCGGTTTCAATGAATCATCAGAGGATTGCGAGGATACGGTCAAGTTAATGGGAATGACATGATCTGTCGGTTTGGTCCTTCGACCTTTTTTAAAATAAATTCATTAATCACATGATACAAACCAGGTGGAGGATTGGAAAATCGGGATTTATCTTCAAACCGCCTATCAGGAAGAGATTGTGGAAGCGGTGATTGCTCCGAGACAACCGGCTTTTTCCAACCACGTTTTCTCAATTCTATCAGTTCTTCCACTTTAAAAACCTGATGTGCTGGCAAATCTCCTGCTTTGACAAGTGCTCGGAGTCGATCGAAACAAGCATCGAGAGCCGTTTTGCACTGATCTTCAAATAAAGCACCACAAGCATTGAGCAACAGCATCAACGATGTGGGTGCTTCTTGAGTTTGTGATTCTCTGAGTTTCTTGAGACAACTAGTCATAGTCTTCGGAGGAACAAGACGACAATGATACAACTCCGCAAGAAGCATTATGTTTCCATAGTACGCATCGGTTTTCTTGGCAACGATAGTTTTACGGTCATCCTCGATTAACTTTTTGATATCTTCATCCTTTGAATCGGCGATTCTTTTATCAATCGTGGCATGCAACTCGGATAACACGGTCTACAAAATAAAGCATAAAGTAACATACAGTTAAAGGTGTGTTGAATAGCTCCTGGACATGCGCCAATACCAATAATTCAAAGTCTTGAGAACCGCTGAATGAAAACTGAAAAATTAACAAGTATTAAGATCTCACTCCTTTTAGTTCGTTGATCAATTGAGCAAATATCTTGCTGTATTTTGTTTGACGTATAGCCTAAAATATGACAGATGCGACCAAGCATACCTTTTGGAATGTATGATTGGCCAAAATTTGCAAATCCTCGGGAGATGAGAGCTTTAGATTTCGAATTTCGCTAGCCGTTTTTAGTAAATTACTGACGACAAGTCTATTTAGAACGATACTCATTTTTTGCGAAAGAATTTTTTTCGGATCATCAGGAGCATTTTTATCATCTCTACGCATCTTTGTCGGAACAAATGCATCTTCACTTCTCTTAATCGATAGACCGGTGGGTAATCGTATAACTCGGTGCGGGGTTCTGTGTGAACGAGAGTGCATCTAGAACGTAAAAGTGTCAGAATAAACTTACTTTCATGAGACGATAGTTTGAGACATCCTAGTCAATGATTAGCAAGAACAAATCGAACATACCACAAGGTCTTTCGGGTTGAATTGACTGACAGGGGAGGACTTCAATGAAAGAATAACGCTTCGTGAATAAACCCGACGGACAAAAGTCTCAGGTTCATTTTCATCTGAAGACTCTGATTTCAAATCACCGGTTTCACTTTTGTCATCCATTCTCATATCGAATATGCAATACCGGCATGTGAGAATTGGTTGAAATATATGTAGCGGAAAAAAATACCAATGTAGAATACAAACAACACGATAAAATAATAATAATAATAATACTATATTCTTGGTAAACCAAGGCATGCAAAACATGATCATATGACAATGAAAACTCACGGACAGTGAAGAAGTATATTCCACTACACACAGAATAATCCGCTCCGAATAAATCCAAGACGGACCACGAGTGATGAAAAAAGGTCCGGAGACAGCTGAAAAGGAGCTCGACTCCGTTAGAACAATCAACAGCACAACGAGGCAGAACGAACGACGCGCGGTTGGACGGAAAAGTATATTCAAATTTTATGCGGTTGCAGTTTAGTTAAACAACGATACAAAATGTATGAAAATGTGAAACGCTACAGAGCTCCCCCCAGAGCGTTGGTCGGATCGACCAACGATCGAAAAATCAGGGAATAAACTCTGCTAACCGGGCGGGGAAAGAGACACAGCGCCCAGAACGCGTGCGAGAAACTGTAGGTTGAGTATTGTCGGTTGGTTGGGAGAGGGAAACAGGGTCCTCGGTCATTGGCTGGGTCGGAGGGGTTGACGGGAATACCACATTAGAGTCATTCGAAGAGGGTTGACCGTATGAGGAATCGATATAGGCTGGCTTTAACCTGTCGATGCTGACGGAGTCTCGTGTTCCGTTTTTGTCCAGGACAAAATATTTCGGCTTGCGCACCAAAACTTTGAAGGGACCGTCGTAGGGCGGCTGTAGGGGCTTCCGCACGGCGTCGACACGAACAAAGAAGAAGAAGAAGAAGAAGAAGAAGAAGAAGAAAAGAACTTTATTCGTTAAAACGAATTTTCAGTTAATCAAAAAAACACAGAATTTCAACACGAATAAGTGGGACGTCAAAATTTGATGGGAAAATTTGAGATTGCTAGTCACATTCAAAATCAAAACAGTTCCGGTTCCGTCTGCAGGCATGTATGAGTTTTCTTTCGCATTATTCCGACCGGCGCAGCAAATTCCCCATCCTTCAAAAAATAAAAATATTGCGCAGCGTTTAAAGCGTGCGGGGCATCAAACGTCCTTTGTTTACATGTTCACAACATGTTTAAACGTTTGAAAAACAAAAGCTTTCGTGTTGACTGAAAAAAATAAAAATGCATGAAAACATTAATTTTGAGCACGGCCGATTCAAAGGCCCCGCTCCAAGGATTAACAAAAACGTAGGGGCAGGTTGAGAGGTCGGGATGAACTTGGGCGGGACGGTTGTTGGAGCGCGTTGGAACGGGGACAACATCCGGCATCCTCCTTGACCGTGTTCCTGATTGCCAACAGAATGATGGGTAGCCGTTCAGACCAATGCACACTGGACGAGGAAGCGGTGATGGAAGCTTTTAATTGACGGTGGAACCGTTCGACTAATCCATTTGCCGCGGGGTGGTATGCCGTCGTACACATATGTGTTGATCCGATCATTCGGCTAACATCCCAAAACAATGCAGAGGTGAATTGAGATCCTCTGTCTGTGGTGATAGTAGCCGGAACGCCAAAGATAGATATCCATGAATGAACAAACCTCTGAGCAACAGTCTCTGATGAAATATCACACATAGGCGTGGCAACAGGCCAACGCGTGAATCGATCCACACACGTCAAAATGTAGGTGTAACCCTTGGATGGCGGTAAGGGACCTACAATGTCCAGGTGCACATGTTTAAAACGCGCGTCAGGTTGGGGGAATGTGGCAAGGGCAGCACGGGTGTGCTTATGAATCTTGCTCTTTTGACACGTAACACAGTGTTTTGCCCATTGGCGGATATCTTTCCGTACGTTGTGCCATACGAAACGTTCGGTAATGAGACGTACCGTTGAGCGTATGCTCGGATGGGATAATCCATGAAAGTGATCAAAAATAATCCGGCGGTGAGATTGTGGAACAAATGGTCGCGGCTTGCCGGTAGAAATGTCACAATGGATATGAGCGTCACAGTTTAGGAGGGGTAAACATGAAAATCGAAGGGAAGGGTTTTTTGTGATGACGGAAAATTCAGGATCAGCTTCCTGATGCCAGGCAAGATCCTGTAGGTCCACAGATGGTCGATTGACTTGGTGTAAATCCGTGCGAGAGAATGCGTCAGCAACAACATTACTGCTACCATCGATAAAGCGAATATAGTCGGTGAACTGCAATATGTAGTCCAACTGACGGATTTCTCGAGGAGAGTGACGATCCGCAGAGGTGCGAGCTGCATAAACGAGGGGCTTGTGATCAGTATAGATGGTAAACTGACGTCCTTCCAAAAAGTGCCGGAAGTGTTTGATCGCCAAGTACACAGCGAGAAGTTCTCTGCCGAATGTACTGTACCTCGTCTGCGTTGGTTGCAACTTCTTCGAAAAGAAGGAAAGTGGTTGAGCATCGCAGCCGATCAACTGTTGTAGAACTGCACCCACTGCAACAGAAGAAGCATCTGTTTTGAGCACAAGGCGGGCACTGTTTGTGGTATCCAAGTGGCTCAAGGACGTAACTGTTGACAACTCCTTCTTCACGGCGACAAAAGCGGCCTCTGCTTCAGCTGTCAACACGAGTTTCTTTAGATTTCCTCGTAGTAAATCAATTACGGGTTGTAACAATTGAGCACAATTGGGGATGAACCGACCGTAATAATTGATGACACCAAGAAAACGACGAAGGCTCTTGATGGATTGGGGTAAAGGATATTCCACGACAGATTGGGTTTTGTCGGGTAACGGGCTAATACAATGGGAGTCGATTTGATGACCAAGGAATTGGACACTGGTTTGACCAAAGACACACTTTTCGGGATTAATAGTGATTCCGTAATTGTCGAGACGTTCCAAAAAACAACGCGTAAATGTTTTTTGTGCTCCTCTGCAGTGGTACTGGCGATGAGGACGTCATCGATATATACAAAAACGAAATTTAATCCACGAAAAATTTGGTCCATAAATCGCTGGAAGGACTGAGCTGCATTGCGAAGTCCAAATGGCATTCGGAGAAATTCGAAGAGACCAAATGGGGTAATGACAGCTGTCTTGGCGATATCCTCCTCGGCCATTGGTATCTGATGGTAGGCCCGTACCAAATCCAATTTTGAGTAAAACTGCTTTCCACGGAGATGCAGGGAAAAATCGTGGATATGTGGAATAGGGTACCGATCGGGTATGGTGATGGCGTTGAGTGCACGATAGTCAACACAAGGTATCCAGTCGCCATTTTTCTTTGCAACTAAATGCAGCGGCGAGGCCCATTGACTATCGGATGGCCGAATTATGCCAAGGGTTACCACATGTTGGAATTCGTTTTTAGCTGCGTGAAGTTTGTCTGGCGGGAGCCGACGGGGCTTGGCAAAAACTGGTCGTCCTTTGGTGACGATGTGATGTCGAACCAGGTGCTTGGAGTTGGTCACTGCAGTTGAGGGATGCACCAGCGAAGGAAAATCCGTGACGAGGGAAGAGAACTCATCAGAATCGGGAAGGCACACACGTAAGTTGATAGAATTAAGTGCAACGGTTTTACAAGATACGTGAAGTGAAGTAATCGTATCTTGCAATTGGCGTCGCTTAATATCAACAACTAAATCAAACTGCGCAAGAAAATCAACACCAAGGATTGGTTGTTTGACATCGGCAATAATAAAAAAGAAAAGGGAACTGCCGGCGGAGTCCGAAGTCTAGGTTTAGAAACTTCTGACCATATGTGGCAATTTTCGTTTGGTTAGCCGCCTGGAGACAAATTCCTGTAGCTTGAAGGTGGCGTTTTTCTGCAGATCGAGGTAGAACGCTCACCTCATCACCGGTGTCGACGAGAAAATTCTGATGAGAATTCCGATCAGTGACATACAGGTGGCGACTAACGGGTTGGCCAGCGACAGTCGTCGCCACTACTGGCTGGCGCTCGCGTTTCCCTGTTTAGAGAATGCGCCAGACTTGGGGTATTTGCAACCGGGGCGACAGTTACGCGCATCGTCACCGAAACGTCGATGAAAATAACAAATCTGATTGCGGTGTCGCGACGCACTGCGGTGTTGTGACGTACTGCGGTGTTGTGGCGCACTGCTGCGTCGTCTCGAATTGGAGTGAGTGCGGGTTTCAGCATAACGCGTCAGATTTTCTATAGAGAGTTCAATTCTGGATAGTCGTTCTGACAGACTTTCTGTGGATTTTAAGGGTTCATTGGGGATTAATGGCTTGGGTGTCTCAACTTGCTGGACGGTATGATGTCCGTAATATTCGTTGATTTTATCCGCTATATCAGCAAGCTCATCCAACGTGGAACGGGTGGCAGAGGCTGCTAGGATGGACGCCATGCTTACAGGTAGACATTTCAACCATAATTGACGAATGATAGAGTCATCGACCTTTGAGTCCCCAACCAATGCGCGCATATGGCGAAGAAGCTGCGAGGGAGTGCGATCACCTGTTGTGTTTTTTTTGGAGCGCGTTCCGGCTGACCCAACACTCACGAAAGTGGTAGAAGACGACTGACAGAATGCATCGTTTTATTTACAGCTCAATTGTATATATATGTACAATGAACGAAAGTGAAGCCAAGCTACTGAAGCCAAGCTGCTATATTGATTCAAATCGGCGAGTTATGTTCACTTGATTAAAAACGATCAATACTTCCAAATCAGTGCGAGTTTTGGCGTGCATAGATTGAACGACCTTGACACCTCCCCCTGCGAAAAAAGGATGTTCACCTTCGGTCTATGTACGCCTTGTTTCTTGGATTGATTTGAAATGGTTGAACCATTGTTCTTCTTCGTGTTCGGTATCTTCTTTCTTGTGTCCCGTCTGTGCGATGTTGTTCAGCAAGACGGTTGTCGACTCTTTGCCATTGTTCATCAGTGCTGATAGGTTCATTTTGAGAAACATGCGGTGCCAACGCATGGGAATCGTTATACTGCTTTCGTGAACCACGAGTTGCGTTTTTCTGTGAAGCATTCGCCTTAGAGCCACATGGACCACCTGTACCGCAAACCGATTCCTCTTTGTAGTCGCTTGATCTTGTGAAATGGCCACGAATAAATTTGCTTTCTTTATAGTTTCGAGAACGGTTTTCGCGACGATTACCTTGCTGCCTGTGTGGTTGTTTATTACGAGCGTTGATTGATCTTGGAAGCCTAGCGGCGTTTGAAAAGACTGAGTTGGGAGTTGTCTGCTTTGTAGAATCATTGTCACCTTGATGCGACTTGTTCCGGGTATCGTAACCATGTTTGCGTATCAACTGTCGACATGTTCTTGATGAAGAATTTGTCTGGCACACAGTTGCAGGTTTTGTTGAACACAGATCTTTCAGAGGCACGCTAAGTAAATTCAGTCGTTCGATCCAATCAATTCCAAGCAAATCAAGTTTTTCATGAGGTGTCAAGTAAACTAAACCAGTTGCTTTATCACCATTGAAATCATTCTTACAAGTAAATTGTCCGTCAATCCTCAGTGGTTCACCAGAGGCATTTCGCACATTCATTTCCGTGGGATAGACTGTTGGGCAGCCAATCTTCTTCCACGTTGAGCGGGAAATCAATGTGACGTCTGAGGCGGTGTCGATTTGCAACGAAACAGTCTTGCATTGAATTTTCACTGCGACATATTTACGTCTGCTTGCCGAATCTGCTTCAAAGGTTGCAATGACCGCATTGATTCTGCCCCGGTTTCCATTCGATTTTGGATTATGAAGACTGTTTGCACCGGTCCTATAGTTTTTTCTGCAATGTGACTCTTTGTGACCAATGCGCTTGCACCTGCGGCACTTATAGGTTCTGAACGGACAATCTTTCGAATAGTGCCATCGACCGCAATTCCAACAGGCACTTTTGGGTTGCAATGACTTTTTGGGAGGACTTTGCGAACTACAGTGTGCTGCTGTGTTCTTGTACACTTGAGGATCTATTTTCTGTCCGGCGTTTTCAATCAACTTGGTGTCATGCTTGAGGTTCATCATTCTGTGACATTCTGCTGCAATGTCTTGGAGGGTCATTTCCGGCTCGTGCTCCAGTCTGCTCAGAATTTTTGTTCTAACGTCTGCGTCTGCTGGCGATTGAAGACTGCAAACGAACATCAAGCATTTGAACTGATTTGGCGTCATCGAACCGAGCTTGAATCTTTCACACTCTCGATTGATGATAGCAGCATGGGTAGTGTAGTCGTCTGTTGCTTTTTTCATCAGTTTGAGACAGTTGTATCGAATGCTGAATAAGGATGATTGTTCTCCAAAGATTGTCGTGAGTGTTGCAATGGTTTCATCAAAGCTGAACTCTCGAGCACATTTTGGAAGAATGTAGTTAGTGTAACGTTCGTGCTCAACAGGACCAAGTTTTCTCAACAATAGGCGAACAAGCCATGCATCACCTTGACCTGCTAGTTCAACTTTGAAAATGTCTTCGTATTTCTTGAACCAAGCATTGAATGTTGTTCCCGATTCTGCATCGAAATGGAACTCTGTGATGGATGCTGCGATTGAGTCAATTGATTGCTGGTGTGTCTGTTCTTTGTGTTCTTCTTTGATATTCAGCTTCTGAGAAAAAAGTTCAATGAGCTGCTTCTGTGATTTTTCGAACTGTGCTTGCTGTTGCTGAAGTAATTCTTGCATTTGCTCAAAGCTGATAGCCATTTTTCCGTCGCCAAGTCTGTTGTGTTTTTGGGGCGAGTTCCGGCTGACCCAACACTCACGAAAGTGGTAGAAGACGACTGACAGAATGCATCGTTTTATTTACAGCTCATTTGTATATATATGTACAATGAACGAAAGTGAAGCCAAGCTACTGAAGCCAAGCTGCTATATTGATTCAAATCGGCGAGTTATGTTCACTTGATTAAAAACGATCAATACTTCCAAATCAGTGCGAGTTTTGGCGTGCATAGATTGAACGACCTTGACATCACCCAGCTGAACACTTGAGAGAAGCTGACGCAATCTTAGTGAGCCCGACGTGATTCGAACTCAAGCTCAGGCTTCATTCTCAAGACATGCCCTAGCCAGCGGAGACGGGAACGGTCGATTAGGTCTCGTAACATCAGGCTGTCCCCACCTAGAACACGGTGCCTCACTTCAACGTTGCTAGTGCATTGTTGCCACCACACTCGTGCAAACCTCCGTAAACATCGATGTTCAAACACCTCTAAGCGCTGGAGCTCCTCTGCGCGTACTGCCCAGCTCTCGCACCCGTAAAGCAAGACCGACTTGACTGAGGCCAGGTAAACTCTCCCCTTGAGTCTCAAACTCACGTCAGACCGCTTCCAGAGATGACCTAAACTAGTGAACGCGAAGCGAGCTCTCGCAATCAATAGATCAATAGTTTATCACGGTATAAAAAGCGGGGGGGGCTTGTACAAAACCGCAGGGTGGATTGTGCGGTGGATCGAAAAGAAAAGAATAGTAAAATATTCGAGTTTCCAAGGCCTTATAGCGGGCCAAATTCGCGTTAGCCTGCACCATCAGTGGATTTTTGTGGCATTTGGACAGGTAGGGCTTCAACCCGGGACACCGCTACCCACCACATCCTCCGGAACAGGGTCAGCTGAGACTGCGTGCGGTTGGACTTCCGATTCTGGAAGAGCAATGAAACTGGAGAAGTGTTAGAGGGGTAGTGACGAAAATGCAAATGGCACAGAAAGAGAACTTACCGTTGCCACGAGGGGGTATTAGTGTCTTTGGAGTGGGAAATTTCATGGAGGTGGGAATCGAGGAGACCTTTGAAAGAACCGAGAGAAGCGGATTCAAAAAGCTTGCATGGAAGAGCATTCCATGGACTGCAGACTCGCACCGGGAAAAACCTGCGGCGACATTCAAGTCGACTTTGCTGATGTAGCAATTTAAGTCCATGTCCTCGGAGATTTGTGCTGATGGATGGGACGAGTAGGGAGCTGCATGGATGGGAGGGGTCGCTCAGTATCCGGTATGTAAGTATCATGTCTTTACGGAGAAGACAGTACGTAACGGAGTATGTGTTTAAACGGCGTAATCTCTCCTCGTATGGCAAGTGGCGCATACCGCGGACGAGCTTTGTCGCACGCCGTTGGGCGTTTTTGAGGAGTGACATGTCCTTGCATAGGCACGGCCGCCAAGCCTGCACTGCGTATTCCAAGTGTGGCCGGATGTAAATGTTCAACAGAGTCGGGAAGAGAAACCGGTCGAACTTGCCGAGGGCGCGGCGAAGTAGGCCGGTGTTGCGGTTGGCTGCAGCTGCTGCGCGTTCGCATTGTTCTGTGCAACCAAGGTCTTGCTGGATGATAAGTCCAACATTTTTTTCTTGCCGAACGCGTTGAAGTGTTTTTTGCCCCGAACGGTAGGTAAAACAAGCTGAGTGACGGATGGGGGGAACGCTGCACTTGGATGGGTTGAATGGAAGATAGTTTCGTGAGGACCAACAATGTAGGCGATCTAAGTCGTCTTGTAAGACACGGGAATCATCAGACGATTTAAGAGAGCGCCAAAGTTTGGCATCATCATCAAAGAGGAGGAACGGGGATTCAATGTCTTGTCCGATATCGTTGATGAAGATAATGAAGAGTCTTGGACCAAGAACCGAACCTTGCGGCAAACCACACTTGATTGGAAAGGGGGCTGAGTAGCAGTCGCGCACATGAACACAGAGAGAGCGGTCGCATAGGAAGTATTTCATCCATGATACCAGGGATGATCGAACGCCGTAGGAAGCGAGTTTAAGGAGAAGGATGTCGTGATGCACACGGTCGAATGTCTTGGAGAAATCCAAAAATATAGCATCGACACCAGTGCTTTCGTCGACGGATTTCGTCCATTCATCTCGTGCGAGAAGCAAATTAGAGGTACACGAACGTTTGGCCCGAAAACCGTGTTGCTGTTCGATTAAAATCCGATTCGTTTCGAAATGTGAGACAATGCGGTCAGAGACAATGCTCTCCATGATTTTAGAAATCACTGATAACAGCACGATGGGGCGATAATTTGCAGGATCGTACCGGCTGTCGCCTTTAAATATAGGGCTTACAACACCTTTCTTCCAGGCTTGTGGAATGGTAGCCGAGTCCAAACAACGTTGAAAGTAAGTCGCCAGTAAAGGAGATATATGTGTTGCGGCTACTTGCGGAATTTTGGGTTGGATGCCGTCAAGTCCTGACGAGGAGTACTGTCGCAGACACAGAATCTTCCGATGAACTGCCTCAGGGGTGAACTTTATTTCCGGCATTTCTTGCACGTCGCGCGAGGGAAAAGAAAAGTGGGTAAGTTTTGCGGGATATGTAGGGTTAAAAATAGGAGCGTATTGTTGCGACAGCACAGTTGCAGCTTCCAAGGCGGTCGATGTGAGGCTGTGTGCGCTGACTAGGGATGGAATTCCTAGTTTGACCACGCGTCTTTGGTTCACAAGGTGGAACAAGCTTTTTGGGTTCTCCATAAACTTGTTGGATATATGCAATTCATATTGGGTCTTGTCTTGGCGGCTGAGGTATGTACAATAGTTTCGCAATGACCTGTAGTTTTCCCAATCATTTTTTGTTTCTTCCTGTCCGATAACATCGCCATGCCAGGTTTCGCTGTGCTATGGCTTTCTTCGTTCGGCTGCGAAGGAATGAGCCCGGTTTCTTGTGATGAAAAGGCTTCTCGTGGCTGGCAGAACGCAGCAAAGCGTGCCAGTGAGTGAGAAACGTGGTCCAAGCAACATCGATCTTGTCAGACATTAAGAAGTCCCATGAATTGGCAGCAACAAGTTCGTGGAACAATCCAATGTCGGTAATCCAACGAGTTTGTGGGCGGGTTTCATTAAAGTGGTCCATGAATGTAACGAAAGTGAATGTCAAAACAACATGGTCACTATGGCCGAGAGGAGGGGTAAAGGAAAGATTCTCAATCATTAACTCTTCATTTGTAATGATGAAGTCCAGAATGGATGGTGCATTCATGTCCCGAAACCGAGTTGCTTCACGAACGTGGTTGTACAATGGATAGTCTGCTAGTAAGTCAGACAGCTCAGCGGCAAACGGTTGAGAAACAAGGTCTCCACAAAATCTAGGACAATTGAAGTCTCCCATTATTAGGATGTGGGAAAATCGTTTGTTTAGAGCGTGCCGAAGTGAAGAGATAAGGAAGGAATCAAGCTGTGCATGGCTACTGGGTGGTCTATAAAGAACCGCAATCAGGAGAAGACTGTCTTGTTTGATTGACATTTGGCACCATAGAACATCAGAGTCACACAACGCAGGGTCGCTTAATGGTTCGCAACGAAGTGATTCATGGTAATAGAGCGGGACACCACCTCCTCTTGTTGCACGATCCCGACGAAGTAAAGACTTATTGGGGAGGGTGAGTTCCGCATTAAGAAATGCGCTCGATAATCAAGTCTCAGTAACGGCTATTAGGTCCCATGCACAAAGGGAGTGGCGGTAACGGAGCTCCGAGAGTTTGTTCATAAAACCAGCAGCATTTGTGTAACAGCATGAAAGGCTGCGCAATTGCAGTGTGTACAGTGTGCGATTTGAAGGTGCACTTATTCCACCGGCCCCGATGAAGCCGGCTCCTAAGAGTTTTTTGAAACAGTCGTGTGTAATTCGCTAGCAGATTGGTTTCCATTCGACGTGACTGGTGATTGTAGACGAGGCTGTGATTTGTCGACAGCGGAGCGAAGCCAAACCTCCGTGGGTGTAAAGCGTTTGTTATCATACCACAACCTCAAAGCGGTACTTACCATATCCTCTGAGTGGAATGTAATTTTCAGAATGCGCGAAGCATTGCTCTTGTACTGGAGGACTTGGGAAGGCGTTTCACGGCAGTCGCCATAGTTCCTTTGATTTTGCTAAGCTCTTGGATATAGCGCCATTGAGAGTAGTCGTGTAGAGTGTTCTTAGCTAAATCCTCATTGTTCAGCTCAGGAACACCGTGAATAAAGATGCTGCGTTTATCATTCTCCGATTTCCAATCGTAACCGGTCTGCTTTTGCATCTGTCTTTGAGACCATGAAACGTCAGGAAAAATGCGGATAGGCGAATTCGTATTCCGGAGGTGGGCCGAGAGCAAGACTTCTTCTACCTTCACAGTAAACTCAAGGGTGATTCGTAGTAGACGTGGTGCATCCGCGTGAAACGAGTTCGGGCGTCTGGAAAGACGTACCAAGGAAACCACCGTTACTTCAAGTTGCAATTTTTCGCAGATGGCATTCCACTGTTACACATCGTCTTTCCTGCGTGTTTGGAAGCACGGCGAGGAGCTTTCAGACACATTCGTGCATACAATGGTCTGGCATTGCAAGCTTCGTTGAGTGGCCTTTTGAACTACCGGCAGTTTATCGGCGTTGGTCGGTTTCGGCTTAATGGTTTGTCGTTGAGAAGCAGTATGAGGTTTCGATGATCGAGATGCAGTTGGCGTTATCTGATCACCTTGAGGATTTCTCACATCTAGTAGGGATTCCAGGCGTTGAAGTCTGGTGACAATCGCGCAGTATGGCTCCACGGCTGGTGAGGACGCATTGGTTGCTATCTCCGCGTAAGTAGTGTTCTGATGTGTGTCTTCGGTTAGTCGCAAATTGTTTGGCGTGTCGATGATAGCGGATTTAGGCGCTTTACTGCTGCGTTTGTCGGCCAGCTTGTCTCTTCGATGGCGGGCTCGGCACGCAACACAGAAAAATAATATTTCTTCATTTTTATGCGTTGTTAAACAATCGTAAAGCGATTTAGGAATCTTCGAGCATCTCAGATGCTGCCAAGAATCACAGCGATCGCATTGGAGGGCAGGAACATCGTCTAGAACATCCACGGCACATTTTGCGCAGTTGTTGCGTTCGTTTATTTTATCAACGCGACTCATTTCGTGAGAAGAATATTGTGAGTCAAGGAAGATGCAAAATAAATCTCTAACAGCAGACGTGCGTGAAGAATTCGTATCGCGTGCATTGGTCCTCCCATTTGAAGTCAGCCCTAACCAGTACACCCAAATCCTTAACACACTGTGTGGCGTTAACACTGAGGGAATTTCCCGCCACCTGGACCGAAATCTTATCAACCAGAGTTGACAAGAGTTGGCTCTTATTTAGGTTCAGTGGGAGATCCCACTGGTATGACCAGTTTATGATTCGCTCAAGGTCGTGCATCAAGGTATCTTCATCCGTTGATCCGATGAATTTCACATCATCCGCGAAAATGAAGCATGGGCACTTCAATTCAGAGGACAAGTCATCGATGAAAATCAGGAATAGAATAGGGCCAAGTACCGAACCTTGGGGTACACCACTGATCACGTCGGTTTGATTCGACAGCGTACATCCTACTCTCACTCGGAATGTCCTACCTGTAAGGAAGGCCTTTATCCAAGCAGGTAGACTACCCCGTATGCCTTTGGCTGCTAGCTTAATCTCTAGAAGGCGGTGATTTACGGAACCGAAAGCCGGAATCGAAAGCCTTACTGACGTCTAGGTAGAGGGCTTCGACAGGCTTCCCTTCATCCATCCTTTTAGTGGCAGTATTGAGAAAGCTAAGGAGGTTAGTCAGACAGGATCTACCCTTAAGAAATCCATGCTGAGTTACACTCAACAGAGAATGCCGACAAAGATGCTGGCAGATTTTTTCACGCAGCAGTTTTTCCATTACTTTCGAGACGGTGCTGGTCAGGCTGACCGGTCTATAGTTACCAACAGTTGACTTGCAACCGCCTTTGTGTATTGGCACGACTATGGCTTCCCTCCACTTACTGGGAACAACTCCTAGTTGCAGGCATGAATTAAAGAGCTGGCAAAACGGTTCGGCAAGCACTGAGGCAAGATTTTTAAGCATAATTGAGTAGATGCCGTCTGGTCCCTCAGATTTGTTGACCCGAACATGGATAAGTGCGTCAAACACCTCAGCCTCATTGAAGGACAACTCATCCAATACATGGACACCAGGTGTCAGGTTAAGCAAACCTGACGGTGCGTTTGAAGAATTATCCTTTATTTCTTTATTTCGTAAATTCATTTTTACTGTGACAATTAAATCTTCATGCGCACCATTTCTTTTATAATTCTTTTGTCTTTTATTTTCTTTCTTTCAATCCCTGCTCCAGAATTGATCGCATCCCCTTCATTTGATTATTTCGAGGCAATCTAGATGAAACTTCATCACTGTGTGACATTGCGCGAAAAATTTAACTTTCTTACCCTTGTAAATTTACCATCCTTTATTAATCAGCAAAATGTTCAAAAATTCCGCTTGATAAGGTCATTTTACAATTTATTTATTTTGTACACATTGATAACCTGATCATGCTTTGCATGCCTTGGTTTACCAAGAATATAGTATTATTATTATTATTATTATTATTATTATCCCCTCGTTGAACGCTACTGAAAAACCCTGAGAAGGCAGTCGCCTTAGACAGGTCGGTATCGGCAACTTTTCCGTCCTCCAGTTTCAAATCCCCTATGTTTTCCCTAGTTTTTCCTCTTGACTGTGCGTAGCTATAAAACCTTTTCGGGTTAGATTTAGCATCCCTAGCTAGAGATAACTCAAAATGCTGTTTGAGCACACGTTGTAATTTAACACAGGCATTCCGAGCGGTTTTGTAGCGGGCCCAAGAACCAGAAGTAAGGGATAGCTTATATTGCCGCCATAGACGATCCCGTTTACGGGTAGACCTACGAACTCGAGGAGACCACCAGGGTGGCCTTCGATGCCTCCTCACACACTGCAGTGGAGCGTGCTTGTCTTGTAACTCGTTTAGATACTTAGAAATTCTATCCCAGTTTTCATTTACATTTGAATCGCTAGATAACTGAAGGGAAGATTTTGAAGTCTGCAAGAGTAAACCCCAGTCTACACGCCTAAAATTGCGTCTAGGACGAGAGAAAGGTTTGCGAAAACGCAATATCGCTTCGAAGCTTATCATTACGTGATCACTTTTGCCGAGCGGCGGTAGGTACTTTAAATGACTAACACACACAAGTCAAGAGTGGATGGAGTGCATCCATGGCGAAACCTTGTAGGATCATTGACATGCTGGTGCAGCGCATGATTATGGAGCCATTCGAGAAAGGTGTCAGATTGCTGGGTGACTAGACCAGTGGGGACAGGCCAATCTATGTCTGGGAGGTTGAAATCACCCAAGATAAGTACACTGTGAGCTGAGTGAAACAAACCGTCGAGTGTCTCAATAAGCTGTGTAAACTCCTGTATGGATGCACTGGGAGTGACGTAGAAACAAGCAATTGCGAGCGATGACTTGTAGCAAGTCAGGATACTCGTAACAACTTGGACGTTTTCAATGGCTAGAGATATCCCTGTACCCATGTTGTGCAAACCATACTCCAAGAGCAGTGCAACGCCACCGCCTCTCCTATCGCCCGGCCTATCGCATCTTATGACGAGATACTGTTCAGTGATGTTTACCGGCACCTCATCAATCGCAGACAGCCAGGTCTCAGAAATCACAATAACCCTTGGGTGTAACTGAGCCACGCAGAGAGAAAGTTCAGCCCACTCATTCCTGATGCTGCATACATTTGCATACAATACTTGGGCACTGCTTATTCGTGCTTCTGAAACTAGTCCTGTTTGGCCCTCGGTCGAAGCACCCGAGGGAGCTGCACGTTTTTTGGCGTGCTACTTAGAGCAGGAGCATCAGTTTCGGCAGCCTCTTGCGTTAAGGTAACGAACCGTTGCCTGACAATTGAGACCGCATCCATAGAAGAGAAGCAACTACTGGAGTCATCGTCTCGGGTGCCATCGTCAATTGCGCTAAGACAATCAACGTCATCTGGGCCGGACAACAAGACTAGTGGCAAAGTTCTGTTCGGTATGCCCGTCTGTGACTGAATAGCGTTTTGCGCTGCATCCGGGTTAAGAATGACCGATGTTCTCATTGCTAAGTTTCTCCTATTGGAATCAGAATCATTTTGCCGAATCCGGGACGGAGGGTTTTCGGGCTTCACCTGAAGTTTATCTAGCGTTGAGTTTGCGATATACTCAGCCCTAGCCAGGAATGCATCCCGATCCGCCTGATAATTAAATTCAACCAGGATTGGTCGAGGGCAGTTACCCATCCTCCATCTTCCTACTCGGTGGATTCGCACTGTGGAAGTAAAAGGCTTCATATCCACCATTCGGAGAAGATCGTTTATACACCTGCGATCAAGATCTCTGCGAGACTTGGATTCCTCAATATATGGTTCCGCTCGATTAAAAACTAGTACATTTCTAGTTCTAGATTTCGGAGCAGAGGAATTGCTGTGCAGTGATTCGATTTGCTGACGCAAACCATTTAATTCCTGAATAATTTGCTCCAGCATAGGCGAACCGGCATCAATAGAATGTTGCCGTTTTCGTGTACTAACCTTACTGGCCTTAGTACGCTTCTTGGAGGTGCCAGCGCACTTAATCTTTGTTCTCCTTTTCCCTTTCAGACCGACGGCGAGGTACTTGGTCGTCCGTTGGTCGATACAATGAGTGATTACCACATCCTGGAATACAGTGACTTTTCGTATCTTTGACTGCGTCATTGCGCGCACTTTTCGAATTACTTTTTGTACTGCGTGACATCTACCAGCCCCGGCTGTGCATCGTACCATACACCTCTGTATTCCGACTTCCGGAGTTCTCATTTGGTGTGTGTGCTATCATTGTGCTTGTTGTAAACTGCAGCTTAACCTCAATCTTTACATTTGGTGACGAGGGTGGGATAAAAACCCATAAACGCCATGTCGAAAACGGATGAAAATGTTGATGTTAAACATCTGAACAGTTCGGCAAACTTTTTTTCCTCTAGTCGCCCACCTCCCGTGTTTTCCTCTGGAAACGATTTTTCCCTCTGGTCATTCCGCACCAAACTTTTCTTGAAACACTGCCCTCCGGAATTATATGTGTCCAATATTATACCACTTCTGGACTATGATGATGCAAGACAATTCAAAGCAGCCGATATCCCGTTGAATTGCAAGCCGAATGCCCTGCGGGATGCATTGGATGGATTGTTTGGCCAGCTAAAACTTTCACCTATCTACTTGGAAAAGTTTTGGAATCGCACTCAACTACCCCAAGAAACTGCGGAGGCATACTTAGCTGACCTGCGTGAACTGGCCGCTCACGCTTTTCGTGATCTTCCGAAGGCACAAAAAGAGTGGCAACTGCTTCATTGTTTCACAATCGGTGTGGCTGATCCGCAGTTGAAAGTGGAATTCCTACGTAAACCACCGGGCGGCTTGTTGGAGGCGATAGAACTCGCTCGGACGTTTGCAGCAACAACTGGTTCATCGCAGCGCGTGGTTGCACCTGTTGTCTCAACGCTGAACGGTCAGCCGATTCATCCCCCTACACTTTTTGCCGAACGTAAATATCCCGTAGCCGATTGCTCTTACTGCAGACTATTTGGCAAAGCAGCTCAACGGTGTGGACACAACCCACCGATCCGTAGACCCGGTAAGCATTTGCAGAAAATCTATGTATCTACGTTTTTTGCTCATTTGACGTTGCACCTAAGCCTTTCAATATGTCTGGTATCATTAATGGTGTAAGTGCTAACATCTTAATCGACACCGGGGCTTCATGTTCGATACTTGATTGTGCGTTTCCTTCGGTTGCTTGCAGAACACGTGTCAGTGATAGAAATTTAATGTCTGTTAACGGCACGGAGTTGAAAGTATACGGTTGTTATCGCTGTTCGATACATATCGGAGACTTTCAAGCCTATCATAAATTCTTACGCGCTGACATACCGTGGGATGCCATACTCGGAATGGATTTTTTATCACGCCAACAAGCTGTCATTGATTTAGCTCGCGGAACCTTATCATTTGCAAAACGTAGTGTCCCCCAGGTGAATTCCGTTACACCAGCCCCTGATTGGATAGACCCACTAATCAAGACTACTTGTGCTACAGGACCACAGAGAATAGGCCTCAGAGGAATATTGTGTAAATTTCACGATATTTTCGATTGCAACAATAGTCGCCTTGGCCGAACGAATATACTACGACATTCCATCGATACTGGCAATCACCAGCCGATTCATCAAGCACCTCGCCGTGTACCGGTGCATTACCAAGCCGAGTTGTACAGCTCGATAAAAGATATGCTTGATCAAGGCATCATTAAACCATCTACTTCACCATGGGCTTCACTTATCGTACTGGTCAAGAAAAAAGACGGCTCGCTGAGGATCTGTGTTGACTACCGACGTCTTAACTCACTTACTGTGAGAGATTCATTTCCTCTTCCGCGAATAGACGATACCCTCGATGCAGTTCACGGCGCTAACTGGTTCTCCACCTTGGATTTGGCTTCGGGATACTGGTAAGTCGAAGTACACCCAGCTGATAGACATTAAACCGCATTTGTCGTACCTTGTGGACTGTATGAGTTCGAAACAATGCCATTCGGATTGGCGAATGCACCCGCAATTTTTCAGCGCCTGATGAATACCGTGCTGCAAGAACTGGTTCCTGCACAATGCCTCATTTATCTGGACGACATTATCTTGTTCGGACGAACAATTGATGAACACAATCAAAATCTACATCGTGTATTTGAACGTTTACGTGAGTCTGGTTTAACGCTGCGTTCAGAGAAATGCAAGTTTTTACAGAGAGATGTCAAATTTTTGGGTCACATACTATCCGATAAGGGCGTTCAAACGGACCCAGACAAGACCGATAAAATCGCCAATTGGACGACTCCTTCTAACTCTCACGAAGTTGAAAGTTTCATGGGTTTAGCTTCATATTATCGAAAATTCGTTAAGAATTTTGCTCTCATTGCCGCACCCTTACATCGCTTGACGCATAAAGGGAGAAAATTTCAATGGACAGCCGAGTGAGATCAGGCCTTCCAGCATTTGAAATCTCTGCTAACATCATCACCGATACTAGCACTTCCAGATGTCAGTCCAACTGCTGGGCGTTTCATTTTGGATACGGATGCGAGTGAAATGGCGATCGGTGCTGTTTTATCTCAGTATTCTCCAGATGGTACTAAACGGGTAATTGCCTACGCCAGCAGACAACTTTCTAAACCAGAGCGCAACTACAGTACCACGAGACGCGAGATTTTAACGCTTGTATTTTTCCTTCAGCACTTCCGACCGTACCTCTTGGGAAAACCCTTCATCGTTCGTGTTGATCATCAAGCACTGCAATGGTTGCGTACTTTCAGAGATCCCCTGGGACAGGTGGCGCGTTGGCAAGAAAAATTGCAAGAGTATAATTTTGAATGCATCTATCGACCAGGTAAGCGGCATGCCAATGCTGACGCACTTTCGCGTGCAACTTCAGATTCGATAAATGTCATACTGGTAAACCCGTTAGCTGAAAGTGAATGGAGCAGACGTCAGCTCGATGATGCATATATAAGCAATATCTATCGCCGCCAAATGCATGGAAATTGTAAACCCACAGGAATCGAAATGGAAGGTAGAAGTTCAGAAGAAAGAACCTTGTGGGCCCAGTGGCCTCATTTGAAAATAATTAACGGTGTCCTGTATATCCAGCCCCCAAACGCCACGTCACCTAGAATTGTCGTCCCTAAGAACAAAATTAACGAAGTTATTGATTCTTTGCATACGCAAATCGGACATCTGGGTCAGCGAAAAACATTGGTTTCAATTACTTAACGGTTCTGGTGGCCAAATTTACAAAACGATGTGAACAGCTTTTGCAACAAATGTAGTTTGTGCTCCCGTATTAAAGCCCCTTCAATGACACCAAAGGCCCCTCTGCAGAACATCACCACTAGTGAACCCAATAAACGACTTGGAGTTGATATTATCGGCCCACTACGAGAGACACGTTCGGGAAACAAGTACATATTAGTTATGGTTGACTATTTCACTAAGTGGTGCGAGGCCATACCTATCCCCGCACCTTTCAACTCGCCGCCCAGCAAGCGGCTAAATGTCAGGCACACCAAAAGCGAGGATATGATTTGACTGTGCGCGGCCCGTTATACAAAGTCGGCGATTATGTGTGGCTTCACCGTCCCAAACCAGCAGCAGGCACATCCGGCGTCTTTCACAACCCATGGAAAGGACCTTTCGTTATACTTATGGTGCGCTCCCCTACCTACGTTATGCGTGATGTCAATGATCCGACCGGCACATCTGTTACCGTCCATTACAACCAGCTGAAACCGGCTATCTTATCCCAACCTCAAGACACATTCGGCAGCGTCGTTCCGCCCGGAAGTGTACCGATTGCAGAACAAACTGTGGAAGTGCCAGCTGAAGGAGGACTCGCTACCTCACACCTCTCTTGCACTGAGGACAGTGCAACTGCTGGAGGGGGGGGCGGTGTAACGAAGGCTAAATACAACTCTACCTTTAAATTGAGCGCACTTAATCTTTGTTCTCATTTTCCCTTTCAGACCGACGGCGAGGTACTTGGTCGTCCGTTGGTCGATACAATGAGTGATTACCACATCCTGGAATACAGTGACTTTTCGTATCTTTGACTGCGTCATTGCGCGCACTTTTCGAATTACTTTCTGTACTGCGTGACATCTACCAGCCCCGGCTGTGCATCGTACCATACACCTTTGTATTCCGATTTCCGGAGTTCTCATTTGGTGTGTGTGCTATCATTATGCTTGTTGTAAACTGCAGCTTAACCTCAATCGCTACACAGTGTATATTCAAATTTTATGCGGTTGCAGTTTAGTAAAACAACGATACAAAACGTATGAAAATGTGGAACGCTACAAATATACTCATCGATTTAAAACTTTACAGCGCAGAGCGACAATACTCGTCCTGGGACTTTCTAATTATCCATACGAAATGAGACTTAAAATATTGAATTTGCATTGGGATCAATACAGACGGCATTGAGGAGCACTAATATTCATTTGGACAGTGCTTAGTCAAACAAATCATCCTGCGGTCATTTGTTTCATCTTTCCCATAACACACATCTGAGGTCACTAATCGAAACTTTACCAACAGCATAGCAGGTTGCAGTGCCACAAATATGCATTTTCCGTTCGCAATGTGCAATTGTGGAACAGTTTAATTTCTCACGTGGTACAATCCTGAACCATTGACGTTTTCAAGAAATCACTAGATGTCCACATGGACAAGTATATTTTTCACGTTTGACAATAATTTAACAATGTTTTGATATTTTTTACCATCCGACCTGATGTACATTTTTGTGGGTTTTGTAAAGCATAGCTTTTTACCCACATATCATCTTTGATTAAACCACAAACGAACGTCAAAAGAAGCGCATGCCGATTGATTGTTGTTGTTGGCCTCTGTCGGTTGATGTCGACTATGGATGTACATCACATCGCATAAATTTCATGTTTTGCAACTTTTTGAATAACTATACAGTCCGATTCGGGAGGAACAATCTCTCCCGCAGCGCTTGCAACGGTAGTCAGAACTCTGTTGTATTGCATCAGTTGCACGCCGGCGGCGTGATCTGCGTTTAGCAGCCAAGATCTGCATCTGCTCCTCCCCAGCTTACAGATGACGCTTTACACAATCCCTTCAATGTGAGCGGTCAAGAGCAAGTTCTTCCCAACTCGCGGGATCAATGACGAGGGCTTCATATCTCTTTGGTAAACGTCGTTGTGTCGCAAGTGCTGTCTGCCCAATGGTTCACTTCCTGAATACAACTAACCATAGAGTAGATCTTTCGGAATACCACCATTTTCCATTCTGTAGACATGACCAAGCCACCGTAGACGGCGCTGTCATAATAGGGTGAACATGCTCTGTAGACCAGCTTTTGAAAGCACTTCAGCATTAGTCACTCTGTCCATCCACGATATGTTCAAGATATGACGGATGCTTCGTAGATGGAAAGCATTCAGCTTCCGTTCGTGTCTCGCATTAGTGGTCCAGGTTTCACTGCATTTAGTAGCATTTAAGCATTTAGTATGCACGCGCTGTATACCATCATTGTTGTCTTTGCAGTCAACTTGCGGTTACTCCAAACACGAGAGTTCAATCGGGACAAAATGACAGCTGATCTGCCAATGCGCTCATCAATCTCCGTTTCTAGCGAGAGGTTATCCGCAATGGTTGAACCAAGATATGTGAAATGATGTACTGGTTCAAGCTGACAGTTTCCAACAGTGATGATTACTGGCGATAGTCACTTGACCAAGGACTTCAGTCTTGGCGATTGATTACCGATAAACAATTAATCAGTCGCATAGACGACATGATCGAACAGATATCCTGCTATGAAGTATATAGTACACTTGATCTAGGAAGCGAGTATCATCAAATCCCTATCACAGAAGACGAGAAGAAACTCACTGCATTCGAGGCTTGTGGTAATATGTATCAATTTTGAGGAATACCAAAGGTGTTGTTTCTTCCAGTGCACTATCAGTGAATTAGTTTGCAAAGAAAAACTCTGCGGAACGGTGTCCGGTTACTTAATCGTCAGACACTTAATCGGCGACACTTAATCATCAGACATTTGATCCCGAAACATTTAACCCCGAAGTTCATCCGCAGTCACTTAATCTTCAGTTTGATAACTTCTGATATTAAGGACGTCAATCTTTCCGTAGTTGAGTATCGCTGAATTGCTCGAGATGTCATATCATGCAACGAAAAATAAGTGAACTAGGGATGAAAGCAGATTATGAGGCAGACGATGATTTACGCTCCATGATTGTGCCGTTGAATGATGCATTACAGTCACTATTTTCTTGCCAACATCTCACCATGTGGACATTTCTTAACAGTTTGCGAAACGATTGCCGACAGCATACGGTCTCAGTTCTTCAAGCGAGTGCTGGGTTCAAATCAAACAGAAGAAGTTTGCTGATATATGCGCATTCTTCAGAAGTTATCAAACTAACAAACTGCAGATTAAGTGACTTGGGTTTAAATGTCTGGTGGTTAAGTGTCTAGGGATTAAGGGTCTGACGATTAAGTGTAAGTAAACCGGTGGAACACTTGCTTATATTGATGACATCACGGTTTGTGGAAGAGATATCGACGAGCATAATCGCAACTTGGACACAGGGCTGAGCAGTACCGATTGACACTCAACCGTAAGAAGTGCACTTTTGCCGCAAAAGAAACCTGCCCACTGTTCATAAAATGCTCCCATATGGCGCGCGTCTCAAATAGCCTCTGACAACCAAGTCCAGCTTCTAGCCTGCCGGCTGAACTGCTTCTACCAACATGAGAAGGGGCGAGGGCGAGTGACGGGCGCATGAAAACCAGTTTGCTTTGGGCAGATGGAGCTCGTTAGCCAGAGATGGCATTTCACCTAAGGGAAAGAAAACCCAGATTTTAAACCTCCACTGTCCGATTACGGGAAAGGCTCCGGGAGAAAACCCCAAGTAAAAATCTGGAGCAGAGTCTCGTAGACGGTTAGTTGGTGCACACCACCATTTTCTGGCAACTCGCTGCAGCCTTGCAGGTCGCACTTAGTTGTGCAAAGGCTAGAGAAGCTGATCCGAAGCTGATGACGCCGCTTTGTACCTAAATTCCCAATAATCTTCATTGAAGCCCACTCATCCTCCAGTAGGAGATAGTCGCACAAAAGTAAAAAGTAAGTAACGTTTCGTTCGGAATGATCAAACCTGACCCGGATCGTCTCAAACCATTGATTCTCTTTCCTCTTCCTACTGATCTGAAATCACAGACATGGGTAGTTGGTATGTTTGCGTATTATTCTAAATGGTTTTCGAAATCTTTTAATAACATTCACCAGAATATTCGCAACACAAAGTTTTCGTTGTCTGAAGATGTCTTGAATAGCTGTGAAGCTCACAAGGCAGAGTTGATGGAAGCTGCACCAATGACAGTAGACTGAAACGTACCTCTGATAATCATCATCACGGACAGCATTACATCGGTAGCGCGTACCGAATGCTTGAATGCCACACAACTATGGAAAAGTAAAATCCTAAAAGATGCGGAAGGGTGGGACTTAAATAGCTACGGATTATATAGAAGAGTAAGCACAAACAAACTGATTAGAGTTGCCTACACCTCGAATGGAACATGCATTCAAACAAGTTTCGTGAACGAGTAGAGTGACATCAGCATGGCAGCTATTTTGCGGCTTTCACTGTCATGCATCATAAAAAGCTTTTCTCGTCACTCCGCTTGAAAACATACAAGGTTAAGCGAACACTCCAACAAGATGCTAAGTGCAAGGTCGCCGTTGAACACGGTTTCTGGACATATTCTGATGTCGCTATTCCTGCGACACTGGACCACAATGGTCGTCCAGTAGCATTCTTCTCTCAAATGCTCCGTTCTAGTGAATGAAGATATCCCACTGTCGAAAAAAAGCAGTATTATCTATTCGGAACCCATTTTAAACTGATCAGCGGTCCGTGGCTTTTATGTATGATTCAATGCTCGGAGGAAAAATAAATAAAACGACAAAGTTCCACGCTAGCGTATTGAGCTCTCTCAATTCTCGAACGACGTAATCTATCGACCCGCTGATGCGCTCTCGAGAGCTTTCGCTGATATGAAAACCCTATACGAGAACCCGTGTCATCCAGGTGTGACTCGCTTTTTTCATTTTGTCCGGTCTAAAAATGTGCCGTATTCCCTTGATAATGTGATGTCAATCATTCAGCAGTGCCCTGCCTGCCAAGAGCTCAAGACGAAGATTCATAAACCGGATGATGATCACTTAATAAAAGCTACACAACCGTTAAAGTCTCGATTTTAAAGGACCGATAACTTCATCAATTCGCAACCGTTATATTCTGACCGTGATCCATGAATATTTCCGTTTGCATTCTCTTGCCCGGATTTGAAAGCGTCCACTATCATACAGCGCCTGATTGATCTGCTTTCAGTGTTTGGTCTGCCGGCTTTCATTTATTCGAATAGAGGGGCTTCCTCTATGTCCGAGGAGTTAAAGACTCCTGCACGAACGCAGAGTGGCCACTAGTAGAATCCCCGCTACAATCAAAGTTGTAACGGGAAAGTAGAGAGATTGAACGCCAAGACATGGAATACAGTCTCGCTGTGCCTACGTTCCCGGACCTTAGAAATTAAGGTCCACTACCGGGAGCGGTCTACCTCAGTGTCTATTAACACCTGGTCTTGTACTTCTTCGAATAAATACGAGGTCATCTTGTCGAAGAGGCTGACTTAATTGAGAGCAATCCCGAATATGCTTCTGTGAGCTTTTCACAAGATACTCTCTACCTGCGTCATTTTGCACCAACCGCAGATCCAGTTGCATGCCCTGATAGCGATTCACTAAATGAGAAATTACCAAATATTTTCCATTACCCATAATACCGAATCTGAAAATCGCGATAATCATTCGTCCGCTGAAGATTACTCCGTGAAACAGCAGCGAACAAGACCATTTTGTCTGCGTAACCGTTCACTGGTTGAAATATTTCACATGCTTTTTCGGTGGGGGAGAATGTGATGATATTTCGCCGTCCCTGTTTTCGAGGTGGCGTAACACATTTTCTAGAAGATTGAAGCCTAGTTCTAAGATCTTCGTCTTTTGATATTCTAACAATAAGATCATTCAGCAATATCCATAACAGAGGCCAACAACAGCGATAATTCAATGCAATAACAAGTACAGTCAAGTGAAATCGCTTCATGAGTTAATTCACAAACGAAGTGGTTTAGCAACGAATGTATCTTGGGAGTATAGCAAAACTGAAGTAAGCGCATTCCAAACAACGGCGGAAATGGCGAGTTTGTAATGTAGCTGTGTATGTCGTTGGTCGAGGTATTTGAACAAGGTTTTGTACGCCAGGAATAACGATATTCTCACAAACGTTCTGACATCTGATTAGTCGGTTATTTGATTGGCTAAAATTATTCGTCAGCTTTGATTGGTCGGTTATTTGAGTGGCTAAAATTATTTATTCTGTGTCAAATAAAACTCCTCGCAAAGTGATCAGGGATTACTTTGGTAATTATGAGCGCTAACGATATCACTGTGCTTTTTCAGCATATTATTTGTGACCGGTTGTTCAAAAGTCTCGAGGAATTGAACTTCATGCTGGCAGAATTCACTCGAGCTTCCGGAACCCACTATTCCAAACGATCTTCGAAAAGAAATTTAGCGGGCGAGATGACATTCATGAAATATGAGTGTCAACGAAAAGGATCCGTACAGTGTCCTACACTTGGAATTCGTCGTCGAACTTCCACCGCAACCAATTGATACCAGCAATTAAACGATCTCTCTTTCCCCTTCTTACTTCATGTGTAAAATTATTCGAATTCTTATTGAATTATTACCATCATACGGATATTATTAAGCTTGTTGCTTGGCGTACCACTCATCAACTGATATAAGGCTCGCTGAATCTCATCTTACCGTCTCCACCTGCTGACAGCAAACAGACGGAAACAAGCATTACAGTGTATCCAGTACAATCAACATTTATCCGGATTTAATTTCACGATAAGATTATTTCATTTTTCCTGCAAGATTATAGTTGAATTCTATCCAAATACACTAGTATACAAAATGATTTATCTACAGTTATAATATAACACATTCCGTTAATACGCTATATGCGTCTCAGTGGTCGTACAACGTTATCCACTTTCATGAAAATAGTTTACTTTTCCTACAAGATTCATATGCGTTGATTTGTTGTTGCTCCTACGTTTGATTTAGATATGACCTTAAATAAAAGTACAGACTACGGTTTACTACCAGCGGAGAGGCTAAGCTTGTTGCAAACCATTGAGGTCAACATGGGAATGTTCCGGCTCGGTTTGAAAATCCGGTGGACGGTAAGGCTAAACGTGTTGCCAACCCTTGATGTCAACATGAGAGGGTTCCGAAGCAAACACACTGGCCGACAGAAAAATGTTATTCTGAATGTAACCTGATCTAAACTGACCGTCAGCTTGATACGTAGAGGTCAACATGGAAATGTTCCGTAGTAGACAAAATGGTCGAGAACAAGATAATATAACTTCAGGATCCTCAGTCGAGCATATATCTATCTATCTATCTATCTATCTATCTATCTATCTATCTATCTATCTATCTATCTATCTATCAATCAATCAATCAATCTATCTATCAATCAATCAATCAATCTATCTATCTATCTATCTATCTATTTATCAATCTATACATTAATTAATTTAACTTTAACAACGCCAATTGTAATGAAGATACAAAGATGTATTGATGGTCGGTTGTGCTAAGCTAGATGAGGAGACTCGTGTGCGAATGTTGTTAAGGAAGTTGTGGCCAGTAGAACATGAAAAATATTGCAAATTTTTTCTGCAAAAATGTCGGAAATATTTCAGTTTGATAAAACTCGTTGAATGCCTCAGCAGAATTTTCGGCGAACGCTCATCTTTGTTCAATATCAGATACATCTGTATGCAAATCACAATGGGAGTTGATGAAGATATCATAACATACACTGGCAGAATAAATCAGCAGTGCGAACGTTTTAAACTAAAAAACCTTACAGTCTCAAATATATATGGGATTCAATCAGATAAGAGAATTATCTAACAATTTCAATGCAACAGATTACAGCAGAACAAACCAGGAAGTGCATGTCTACACTGTGGAATGCTGCAATGTAACATTTCATTTCGTGGCGTGCATTGTTACATTACCGAACTCGATTTCTTGAATGTTCTTGGATTTGACCGGATTAATAAACTTGATTCATGAGAATTCCAATTCTGCATATTTGCGAACCATCTAGCGTCGATAACGCTTTAAGTGAGCTCAGCACTTGGCCAATATCAGGAGGCCCGTGGTTACGAATCCACATTGATTTTGCAGGTCCGATTGAAGGTATATATTACTTCGTCATTGTTGATGCAGAATCAAAGTGACCCGAAGTGTTTCCAATGAAAGTTGCTTCAACTCAATCGGTGCTATCCACGATTGTGTACGACAACGTCTCACAATTAACATCTGTTTTTAAACAGTTCCGCAGATGGTGCAGAATAAAACATGTCTACCACCCCCAGTCAAACGGACAGGTTGAAAGGTTTGTGAACACATTAAAGCGAGCTAGAGCCAAAGCAAAGTTAGATGGAACGTATCACGACTTCTTGGACATATTCTTATTATCTTGCAAATCAACACCAATACATTCCACAGACGATAACAGGCCATCAGCAGAACTATTTTTGGGAAGGAAGCTGAGGCAGACATTTGATGCCTTGAAACCAGTAACTGTGCGACAACCGAAATACAGTCGTAAAATGGAGCATCAGTGTAACAAATATCATGGTGCAAAACAAAGAATGTTTAACATTGGGAAAAGAGTTTATGTAAGGAATATACGATACAATATGGAGGATTGGTTATCAGGAACAATAGTCAGGAATGTTAGAAAAGTTATAAACAAAGTATAAGTTGGTAACCTAATATGGACACGCCATATCAATCATTTAAACAGCAGTATCATTAATTATAATTGATTCAATATTATTGATTGTTATTAAAACACTCGCCACATATGGCCAGATGTATACCTTATTACTAAACCGAAGTCGGAATTCAAAATTCTCTAGTCACGAACATTTAAGCCTCACAAATGTCGTGAGTGATAACGCGACCGACGTCTCTGGTTCACCTGTTAATCAGTGGCTACATTCGCTTGGTTACCAGCATATGTTTACTACACCCAGACATGGATTAGTCGGGACATTAATCGGTACGCTAGAACGTGCAATTCCATATTGATTCACAACTACATTTATTGAACTTTTTTGTTTACGGACAATTTCTTGCGTCAATTTGATAATAGTTAATCATAAATCGGATCTATATGTGTATGCAGTTAACTCTCAATGAAAGGCAACATTATAAAAAACGATCGTTTCACAGCAATCACATTTGCGTAGTTGTGATTTGTCTAACACGATTTAACTATCATTTCAATGCACTCGATAATTGTATTACTTATCAACGGCTGTTAGCTCTGTATTCTCCTTTTTAAACTTATATATCATGATATTTCACAGATAGATTAAGTATAGCATATTGCGTTATTGGACCGTACAACAAAATCGATACTCGTGCATATAATTTACTAATCCTGCCATTCAAACGAGCTTTGCTATAGACAACCCGAATTTTTGGTTTAACTTTCTTGGCTATCAGGCCTGTGTACTTTTGATTTGTAAGTAATCGCACCAGATAAATTTGTTTTTTCATAATATACACAAATTACAAAACCTTGAGCGTTCGTTCATTGACATCTGATTGGTCGGTTATTGGATTGGCTAAAATTAGGCTGAATGATTTTGTGACAATTTCGTCAGCTTCGATTGGTCGGTTATTTGATTGGCTAAAATTATTCATTCACACAAACTACAGCGTTTGTGTAAATATCGTCAGCTCTTCCAAAGCAATCTCCCTCTCCCATTTCTTCTTCTTCTTCTTCTTCTTCTTCTGAATAGACGGCAGGTGGACTACAGTCCGTGAAAGCCGCTTCACCTCCCGGGTCTCCGCTATCTCAGCGTAGATTCCTCACGAGGAGTTACTGAGCTGAAAGAGTAGGCGAATCACGCAGGATAGCGGGAAGTTTACCGTCCAATATGCGTTTAAACTGCTTTTCGGTGACTGCCCCGATTGCATCAGCGGAGAGTGCATTCCAAATATTGACCACTCTGATCGACCAAGTAAACGATGGCTTTAGGTGTTCGGTTCGGCGCTTCTGCAACTTCAGCAAATGGCCTCTAGTTCTGGAGTCCGTGGATACCGAAAAGAATTGTTGAAGTTCAGTTCCGTAATATCCAAGCAGGATTCTCCGCGTGACCAGCAAATCATTTCGCATTTTTCGATATTCCAGTGAGAAAAGTTTGAGTTCCCGCAATCGGTCGTCATAGGGAATACGGAACATACCCTTCACGCACTTGGTAGCCCTCCGCTCCCTTGATTTTCTTTTCATTTTTATTTCGTTGAGTTTTGCATCTGCTGGTTCAGCGAAACGGTGCACGAATGGTTGCAGAGATTGAGAAAAGGAACTGTGGGGAGAGTCATTAGTGAGAGTGTCATTGGAAAACGTATCAAAAAAGGATCCAGCTCATCAGAGCTGGAACTTTCCTTGAGCACTGCACCCGCTATTACTTGTAGTTTGTTAGAAGGCATTTATTTTATTCATTTATTTATCTCTATTAACAATTATCAGCCAGTGGTTTGTTTGAACTTCTGTCGCTTTGGACAAAATTGAAATTGAGATAAGGGTTATAGAAGTTAGACAACGCTATTTTGAAGAAATGATGTGTCTTAAATCCGATGACGAATTATTTACAGAAAATTATTTCGCCACCGGGACTCAAACCTTGGCCTCACAACTGCAAGGGTAGTGGTTTTAACTTCTACCGCACCACTGTGATGAAGCGAAAATCGATCATGTTCAAGCAAAGGTAGCTCAGAAGAGAAGTGTTGGAAAAACTCAGGAATGAATTTACAAGCAAAGGACAAACAAAACCGGGAGAAGAGTAGCCTTAGTAAAATGCGTTTAAAATAGCTTGCTGCATTCCACTTTTCTTAAAACAAGTTGTACAAATCAAACCTGATACAAACACATTTCGGGTTGCATTTAAGCTTGTCACCAACCTGCTATATGCAGTCCTATTGAAATGCGTAAAACCAATCAAAAGATGCTAGTTGTACCACAAACGCCCAAACTTATGCACGTTCACACAGAAGAATCATTGTCAAACGACCTTGATATTAACCATTTGTATCCACTTGGTGAATACGCACAGTGCATACACACTAGTGAAAGATAGGGTTAACATGATGCACCTGCCTGAAGTCAACTATCTCGCATGATTGCGCAGCATTTATCCGCTAGCATCGGGTGACTATTTGTTCTTTATCAAACCGCTGTGTCCTCTAACGCCGTAGATTTTCCGGTGTATTTAGCACTTGACTGGGTGCTGGGTTGTGGGGGTATGTTTCCGGATATTTTGGTAGTCATTTTACACCTGGTAATACCAGGTTTTAATAACGTTTTTCAAAATGTGTAATTGCGTTGGATGAATTTATATGCAATGTCAGTTTCTCTGCTACTTGACTGACTCAAATTTGATCAAAGTCCGTGGTCAAGGGACTGTATCGCCACCAATCATCACTGTTGGAAACTGTCAGCTTGAACCACTAAATCATTTCACTTATCTCGGTTCAACCATTGCGGATGACCTCTCGCTAGACACAGAGATTCGACGTGGCTGCCCTACAAGAGACGCGCTTACCAGACACTGGTAAGCTAACAGAAAGTGGTTACACATTCTTTTGGATAGGAAGAGGTTCCGATGAGCCTCGACTGCATGGAGTTAGGTTTGCCGTGCGAAACGACATATTGGAAGCAACAGTACCGAGCAGCAGCGGGAGCGAACGGATTTGGACTCTAAATCTGAGGTGCATTACTGGTAACATTACGTTGGTCAACGTTTATGCACCGACGCTCTCTGCGACGCCTGCTGAATAAGACGCTTTTTATCATAACCTCGCAGCCGTCCTGGAAAACGTGCCACAGAAAAACTGTGTAGTGGTATTGGGTGATTTCAATGCCAGGGTTGTTGCTGATTACGAGTCTTGGCAAAACTGTCTCGGAAGGTTCGGTGTAGCTAAAACCAATGAAAATGGGCAACGCCTTTTAGAATTGTGCACACAGTTCAATCTTTGTGTCAGTAACACTTTCTTTCAAACAAAACCACAGCATAAAGTCTCTTGGAAACATCCTCGCTCTAAGCATTGGCATCAGCTTGATCTTATTCTTGTTAAGCGAACTGATATAGGAAGCGTGCTCCTCACCAGATCATATCAAATCGCAAACTGCGACACTGATCATTCACTGGTCTGTGCAAAACTGAAGCTTCCCCACACGAGATTTCACCGCACCAAATTGTCTGTTAAGCCTAGGATAGACGTCGCTCGCATGTGCGAACCTAATCTAACTGTGGAATTCGCAAAAGCCTTCACGGACGACTTCAACAAGACAACCTCACTTGTATCTGCTTCAGAAAACTGGGAATTGATAAAAAGCAGCATATGCCGAGTCGCACTTTCCACGTTCGGTCCGAAGAAAGCTCGAACGAGCGACTGATTCGAAGCAAACGCTTCTGAGATGACTGCTGTGCTCGATGAGAAACGCTCAGCATTCTTGAGCTTCAAAGGTATGCCAACAGATGAAAACCTACGTCTTCTAAGAGCAGCTAGAAATAAGGTCCAACAGACTGCAAGGCGATGTGCAAACGACTATTGGACTGAAGTTAGCCTCAATATCCAAAAAGCTGCGGATACCGGAAATTTTCACGATATGTATGATGGGATCAAGAGAGCCATTGGCCCAAACAAACTTAAAACGGCTCTCATTAAGTCTTTATCCGGTAAGCAGATTGTCGACAAAACTCAACAGATGGAAAGATGGGTAGAGCACTTCTCCTCTCTAACGATACTTTTGGATCCAAAATAGAAAATAGAATGGCCGGTTTGGAGTTGGGCCTTCGACGTGTGGAAGAAATGTTGGTAAATCATGTGAGTACGCAAGTGATCACTGATGTAAACCATCATATCAATACATTGATTTTGGAACCACCATTGAAGGAATCTAAGACTAAGGTTATTCGTGTGCCAAAAAAGCAAAAAAGCAGGGTTATTCCCGTTTTGGAATCAGCTAAAACGACCACAGAATTAGGAAATTCTTACAGAGATATGCTGTTACGGTCGACCTCAGCTGTAAACTTCAAAACTGCTTTACCCGACTCACAAAGTCAAGCCACAAAGGTTTTTAATTCTAGAACGCCTGACTTTCCGATACGAAAAAAGAACACCCCATACAGGCTGAACGTGATATGTACGAATGTCAGCGAGTCCCAAGAAAGCCTGTTTGATAGCAAACAGAAACATGATGTCTATAAATGGTCTGAACTTTGTCACCTAATGAAAATTGAACATGTAAACGCAGAAAAGGTGACTCGTCTAACCCGCCATTCATCTTCACCTCATATTGGTCAACCTCGGTTGCTCAAGGTAACACTAAAATGAGAGGCTGATGTCGAGAACGTATTGCTGAATGCATACATACTCAAGTCAGATTTGGACTCAAACTGCCGCATAT